>JAGSMP010001065.1:0-124729 GCA_029286625.1 Parnassius orleans | reverse complement strand
ACATCCTTATAGCGCAAATGCTGGCCACCGTGCTTTCGTTTACCTTCCATCTCTGAGTAAAACAGCTTTTTAGTAAACGTCGGTCATCCATGCGAAGGACATGCCCACACCATCTGAGCCGACGTAGCATTAAAGAGCTTCCATACCGTACATACCAGAGCGACGCAGAACCTCAGAGTTAGGAACATGGTCCTGCCACTTGATCTTTAATAGAGTTTTTAGACACCTTAGGTGGAAAGAGTCAAGTTTCTTTACGTCTGATTTGTAAAGGCACCATGTCTCTGCGCTATATAAAGGACAGGAATGATAAGTGCCTTGTAGACACTAATCTTTGTCTCTAGCTTTAGATCATGGGACTTCCAGACACGATCAGTGAGTCGCCCGAAATTGGCAGCATTAGCAATACCAGATGGTATCTCCGAAGCTAGGTGTTGTCATGCCGATAAGCTTGGCGTGGTCAGCAGAGCGAGCTAGTATTTCATGCCGGCACATCGCTTGCAACTTTACAAAGCGCAAGTTCAGCCTCATGGAATACTGTTCTCATCTCTGGGCAGGGCACCCCAGTGCCAGCTCCTTCCACTTGACCGCATCCAGCGCAGAGCGGTTCGAATCGTTTACGACCGAGTTCTTTCTGATTGGCTCAATACACTGGCGCTGCGTAGGATGTTGCATCCCTTTGCATTTTCTATCGAATCTACCACGGAAGGCTTCTGAGGAATTGTTCGGATTAATTCCAGCCGCCAAATTTCACGAACACATCGCGTCAAAATTCACGATACCATCCTCACCATTTGAATACTTGGCGGTCCACGACTGTGCGTTTTACTAGGAGTTTTCTTCGTCGTACAACTTCTTTTTGTTTACCACCGGCGATTTTCCGGACCAATACGACTTATGGACCTTCAAGAAAAGAGCTTACACCTTTCTAAAAGGCCAGCAACGCATCTGCAATTCACCTTGTGTTGCGGTTTTTCATGAGTGGTGGTACTCACTTACCAACAGGAGCCGCATGCTCGTTTGTACCCACTTCTTTAAAAAACAGATTTGTTGCGGTTTTGAAGGTACATTACATTCAATTCCTCTTGCACGTACTCGAGCGCTTTTTCAACGCTGTCGGGTCGCATGCATCTAAAACTTGAGCCTAAGGGCTCTTTTAATCCACGTACAAACGCTTGCATTGTCAATTTTCGGTAAAGAGTACGTTTGGCTTCGATAGTTGTAGCGACGCTCTCGTGTAAAATCACGTACGTCATGATGGTGCTAAATAAATTGACACACCGATCGTAAAATTCCTGGGGGAACTATTCCCTTGCGTAGCCAACATAAGGTCATTGTAAAGAGCTGTCTCGTCTCTTTGGTCTGAAAATTATTGGTGAGGGCATTTTTATGCATTCCCAATTTTCAGAAATGCCATTCAATTTATAATACTCAACTATAAGCCATACGTCAAGACATTTCGTCTTTGTTACGTCGAAGCTCAGTGCCGAAATTAAATCTTCCCATAGATGAATTCAATGCATTGAAAAACTTACGCAACAGACCAGATCTAACGATTCTCGCGCAGATAAAGGTAATGCTACGGTTATAATGGATACGTCGGATTACAATTTTAAAATAGAACAACTTTTATCGGATGAAAGTACGTACGTAAAGGTCAAAACAGACCCTACAACTAATACGCTTAAAACAACTAGCGATCTAATTAAAATACTCCGAGAAATTGAATCTAGACGTTAAATCGATTATACCTGCGTGTGCCAAACCACCGAAGTTGTATGGGTTACCAAAAATACACAAAACGAATGCTCCATTACGTCCAATAGTGAGTCAGATCGATTCCCCAACTTACAGATTGGCTCAACACTTAGCAAAAATACTATCACCACTCAGAGGACACACAAGAGCACACATAGGATTCATACCATTTTGTCAGTGAGATAAAGACCTATGTCTTACTGACAATGAAACTATGGTCAGTTTTGATGTTCAGTCTCTATTTACATGCCTACCTGTTGGAGACTGCATCTCAATTGTAACTAGGAAACTAGAGGAAAACAACATACCAGCAGAATATGCAGTTATACTTAGACATTGCCTTACATCTGGCTATCTATTGTGGAAGGAAGAGTTTAACAAGCAATTAGATGGTGTTGCAATGGGCTCACCGATATCTCCCATTGTCGCCGATATTTTCATGGAGGACTTTGAGGAGAAAGCCCTGCTTACTGCACCAGTAACTCCAAGGTTCTACAAGCGGTACGTAGACGATACTTTCACAATTTTACCATCGGACAAAGTAACTGCATTTTAGAACATCTTAATTCCATAAACTCTAAAATTCAATTTACTATGGAGTTAGAGGCAAATAATTCTTTAGCTTTCCTAGATGTGTTAGTCATTCGAAATCCTAACAACACCATAGGTCACACTGTGTATAGAAAAAAGACCCATACAAACCGATATTTAAACGGTGAATCCCACCATCATCCTTCACAGTTAGCTACCGTGGGCATATCTTTGTTACAGAGAGCACGAGGGATCTGTGACAGCAAACACCTGGTCGCCGAGCTTCAGCACGTCAAGCAGGTTCTGTACGACAACAAGCTTCGGGTCCCGCGCCTACGTCACAGTGACCGAGTGAAGCCGACCACAGTCGAGCGTGTGCCTGCTGTACTACCATATGTCAGAGGTGCCACAGACAAGATTGGCTACATCTTGAAGCGAGCTTCTATTAGAACATTTTTCAAGCCGCCGAAGAAGATTATTCAGTTCTTACCACCCGTCAAGTGCAATATTCCTCTACAAGATGCAGGAGTGTACAAGCTTGATTGTGAATGTGGTCTCTCATATATAGATAGATACTACATTAGAGATGCCACCAATACTCTTGTCCAAACACTCCCGAAACGTCGTAACCTGTGATGAGTAATTTGCACACATCTTTCGTCAAATATTCGGCGCTTCGGCAAAGATCGTAGCCGATAATTGGTATTCAGTATCTACATCCCCTGCTCGACACAGGTTTCTGCTTATGTTTGTTTTCTCGAGATGATCTTTGGACCTAGAATGAGTCTGCTGCACTGCTCCAATGCGTGTTGAAGCACTTCACATGTCCTCGGAATTTGTTGATCATTAAGTTGATGCCGGGTACATTATGAGGTTTTCCTTCAAAGCCGAGCACGTGGTAAATCAGCTATTAAGTGCGATGAACAATTTCATTGGCGCAGGTGAGGATCGAATTCGGTTTATCGCATACTATGAAATTTTATACTAAGCGCTTAATCCTAAGCTACCACGGCTTTTCTTTCTAAAAATAACGCCTTAAAAATAAAAACTAGTAACATAACACTAATTTTGAAACCACAAAATCTAGTCAACGAACGATGGAAACCATAAACGGAACCCGATACAAAATCGCACTACGTTATAAGCCGATGTCACTTTTGTTACAGCGGTGCGAGTTGAGCTACGATCACGATCGCAGAGGTGACGGCTTCCTGTCGTTAAGCAAAGTTAAAGCCCGACAAAAATAGGATACATTACATTTATTTTAATGCCATAGCAACATTATTAACGTATGTTATTTTGTACATCTTAAAAGAGCACGATTAAATTACACAGATAATAAAAACCTGATATGTGGAAGAAAGTTATGGATGTTGCAGTACGATAACGCACCATTTCATAAGGCTATCATTGTGAACGAATTTCTAATCACAAACTCAACAAATCTTGTTGAATATCCACCGTATTTCCCTAATATAGTTCCAACTTGACTTTTTTTTCCAATACTCAAATTATCACTTCGAGGCACTCATTTTCAGTCGATAGATGACATAAAAGAGAATTCGCGGCGAGTACTGAAGTCGATTCCAAAAAATTGCGTTTACAAAATGCTTTGACGATTGGGTTATTCTTTGGCGTAAGTCTATTAATTCGGAAGAGACCTATTTAGAAGGCGATAAAATAAATTTGGAAGAATAATATATATTTTCTGTTTCATTGACTGTAGTTAAATTATTGTTTGAAAAAATAGTCTCGCTAAGTTGTTTTAAGGGTTCGGATGGTGGATAGAGGAATTTTTTTCCAAACCAGTAGTAAAAGTATGAATTACTTTTAATGAGTATTCTTGTAATCTTTTTTTTATAGCAGAGGGGTCAAACGAGCATGCGGCTCACCTAATGGTAAGTAACTACCGTTGCCGGCCTTTTAGAAAGGTGTAAGATCTTTTCTTGAAGGTCCCTAAGTCATATCGGTCCGAAAAAATCGCCGGTGGTAAACAATTCCGCAGAGAAAATGTACGAAGAAGAAAACTCCTAGTAAAACGCACAGTGGTGGACCGCCAAGCATCCAGATGGTGAGGATTGTATTGTGAATTTTGATGCGATGTACGTTCGTGATATTTGGCGGCTGGAATTTATCCGAACATTCCTCACAGCACCCCGTGGTAGATTTGATAGAAAATGCAAAGGGATGCAACATCCTACGCAGCGCCAGGAATCGAGCCGATCAGAAAGAACTTAGACGTCGACGATTCCAACCGCTATGCGCTGGATGCGGTCAAGTGGAAGGAGCTGGCACTGGGGTGCCTCAGCCCAGAGATGACAACAGTATTCCATGTGAGGCCGAACTTGCGCTTTGTAAAGTTGCAAGCGATGTGCCGGTATGAAATACTGCCTCGCTCTGCTGAGCACGCTGCTTTTAGAGGCCAATTGGCCTTCCTTCCAAGTTACCACGAAACTGCACACTATTCGATGTATCGACGCCGAGGATTCCGATGCTAGCTGAGGCAGCAAGGGAGTGCCTTGAAACTGGGAGATACGACAAGGGGTTCTTTTTAGCAGTAAACGCGCAAACTTGTGTCTTCTGGGGATTGAACTGGACTAGTTTTAGTCGCCCCAATCCGAAACTTTGTTTAGCAAAGACTCGACTTCAGACACAAGTTTGACCCGGTACTCTGCGACGTTTTCCTGAGAAATATTGGCACGGCCGGTGTATAAGTATCACCAGTGCTGTCCTCTGCATAGCAATGAATGTTACCAGTTTGCAATATATCATTGATGTGCAAAAGAACCAGCGTTAAATAGTTTTAATAGCATAATTTTATTTAATCTATATTAAATAAAATTTTGCTATTCCATTCTATGGTGATTTCGTATATTTTGTTATTTTATGGCCCCAGTAATATAAAATTAACCTAAGCAGAGGCTAGAATTACCACTAATCTCGTTATTATATTTTTTTTGCTGTGGCAACCCTAGTGATAAGTTGTAAAAGTAATTGGTCCCGATAAATTTTAATAATTTAAATATTGTAAATTCATAATATCCACCTCAATTTTATGTTATAGTTAATAATTACTGCCGCTTTGTATTTAAAATTTAAGAAAGTCGGTACATAAATATTATAACAACATTTTGGTGTTGGAACAAAAAGTGACAGGTAACGAACATTATTTTAAATTCATTGTAATTCTTATTTCATATCATTCCTTTTATAAATTATAGATCTATTCTATTAATATTACTCGGATTTTTACATTCTTTTGCGGGTTTCTTTTCGAATTATTTTAACGATAATTTGATTTGAGATCTGTAAATAGAAAAAAAAAAAAAACAACTCGACATTGGCTTACTCTGCTCCTTCTGTTTTCGATCCTTGTTTTCTTTTATTATTTACAATAAATAGTAAAATGAATACTCGCAACGCCAAGACGCGCCAGATGGAGAACCAACTCCAGCTTGCGCTCCAAGAACTTAAGGCGTCCAAGGAGCAGTGTGAACTGTTGCTTAAGGAAAGGGATGATAATGAAAAAGAAATAGTTAACATAATTGCCAAAAACACACAATTGAAATGTGATATGGTTAAGTTACATACAGAATACACAAGTGTTATAAAAGAAAGAGATCAGCTACAGGGAACGGTTAATGAGTTTGACCAATGCAGCAAGGAATATGAGGAAGCTCTCAGGTTTATTGCTGCATTGAAGTTACAGTTGAATGAGGCTAATGAGCAAATAACACAATTTAAAACATATATAGATAACCTTAACGCCTCCCAGACTCAAAGCCTGTTCTCTGAGCTTGTGCAATGTAATACTTCAAGAATTTTACAGCAACCTGCAACTATAGATTTGACTGGTGACGACTCTTCCACTTCAGGAAACACAGTAAGGATTAATTGCAGCAAAACCAAATTGAAGAAGTATATAAAAGTTAATAAATACATAAGGAAAGTACAAAATTAATAAAAATAAGATTAATACCAAAAATTATGTTAATTTATGTAAAGAAAAGCAAGCATTGATATATGAACTTGTTGTATTCAATTGAGGTGGATAACATAAAAAATGTTATGAGACTGACGTAGAGTGCCTTAAATCACAAATGTTATCACTTACTAACTCCTTCAAACTGTGTCCAATAAATATAAATCAGCCCAAAACGAAATAAAAGAACACATACTGGCTAACACATAATGGATAATCTGGTAAAGACATGTAAATATAATGAGGAGCGTTTTGACTCGTTAGTTAAACATCAATGTGAGTGTCAGCATTCAATACCAGCTTCTTCAGAGTTTGTGTGCTGAAAATATTATACCACCACCAAAACTCTATGACAGTGCCATAGCAGAGGAGCTTAAAATAAAAATGACTCAAATATTAACAAAAATAATATAATTGTGTATAGCGATGACATGGAAAAAATCTAGGCATAACTTTAAATAACTCTTTAAAGGGACAAAAAATTACAAATTGCTGCATGCCTGGAGCATCTTTTAGTGACATCCTAAATAAAATTATAGTTACTAAATTTTGCCCAAATAGTACAATAATAATTTTGTTGGTAGAAGAGGCAGTAAACAACAAACAGTTATTAAGATATATTGAACAACTTAATAACTTAAATGTACACAAAATTATCTTGTTCACACTGCCTTACATACAGGGATTGCCACAGGAAAATAATCTAAGACATAATTTAAATATACAAATGAATAATTTAATATGTAACAATAATTTAAATTTGACATGTAATTGTGATAATAATGACAAATTTCATTTAATTGACGTAAATAATTTAATAAAAAGTTTTGGACAAAAGATAGTATTACCTATCCAAATATAATTTAAGACTGGTAGCAAATTTGCTATCTTATTATTTACTTTTTAACTCAGCCAAGTTTTGGCTACCAAGACTGCTTTTATTGAGCATGATAATCATTTGACATTTAATTTGGAATCAGTTCCAACTAATTTAAATTAGTAAATGCGACAATAGAGGCAATCTCTAGCAATAATAAGAGTTTAATTAATTTTGAATGCAGCCCACAAATAAGTAATAAAATTGTTTACACCTGGTACATCAAAATATACAAGGCATGATGGGCAAAAGAATTGGAAGTTGAATTGTTTTTAAATAGTAACAATATACATATCCTTTGTATTACTGAACATTGGCTAAAAGATTATAATTTCATGTTTAATTTCAGAAATCACCAGGTGGTCAGTCCTTCAATAGAAAAAAGTTTACGTGGTGGCTCCTTAATATTAGCAGATAAATCATTATTATATAAAGAACGTAAGGATATTGTGAGCCTCTCTGTTGAGCGAACTGTAGAAATGGCTTGTGTCGAGCTCGAGCACCTCATTGTTGTAAGTGTTTACAGACCCCCATGTGCCACTTATGACTATTTTGAAAGAATTGTGGAAGAAGTTTTGCTCAAACTTAGTAAACAGAACAAGTCTGTTGTAATATGTGGAGACTTTAACATCAATCTCCTTGAAACTTCTTCCATTAGTATTAAGTTTAGCTCATTGTTTAAATCGTATAATCTTGTTAATTTATTCTTATAACCAACACGTATTGCTGGGCCTAGTGCAACCTGTATAGATAATATTTTTACAGATATTAAGCCCTTGCATAAATCAATTATTCAAAATTTAAGTTCAGATCACTGTGGACAGTTGGTATCATTGCCTTACATACACAAAAAACAGAAAAATAAGGAAGTTGTGTTTGTTCAATAAATGACCATCGCTTGGAGAGGTTTAGAAGTAATATAATAAAAAGACTTCCATCACTTTCATTTAAAAATAGTGCTAATTATTTGTATAGTATGTTATTTAAAATTATAACTTGTGAATTTAGTAGAATATTTACTTCTAAAACTTTCTCTTTGAACAGTCGCAAATCATTTAATGAATGGGCGACAGTAGGAATTATAAAAGTAGGCGAAAGTTATATGAGCTTTATAATGAAAGATCATATAATACTAGTGTTATATTTAGAGATTATGTAAAACATATTCTAAAATATTTAAAAAGTGTGCTACACAGCTAAGGCTTTAGATTTAAGTAACAAAATTAAAACTGCATCCAACAAAATTAAAATGACCTGGAGAATAATAAATAGTGAAACGGGCAAGGTCAAACCGCGCAACTCGGATTTTCAATTGAATATTAACAACAGTTTAACTCGATCTGATGAAAAAGTTGCTATGGCTTTTGAGAAACATTTTACTGATGTTCCTTTTGTGACAACAAAATCATTAAATTCTTCTCCTACTGTCGCCGATTCATTGCTTAAACAAAATGTAAAGGCTTGTTCAAATACTTTTAAATTCCATAGAGTATTGCCAAAAGATAGCGTTAAATATTTTAAGACTATTGATGTTAAGAAAACGTTAGACTTATGGGGATTTCCATTAAAGTTATTTTATCTATAATAGATACAATAGCACCTTATTTAGCCACTATATTTAATACAAGCGTCAAATCTGGTGTGATTCATGATTTAATGAATCATAGTAAAGTCATACCTTTATTTAAATCTGGTAGTACATTAGATCCCGCCAACTTTAGACCAATTTCTGTACTACCAACATTTAGAAAAATTTTTGAAAAAATAATTTTAGATCAGATCTTAAGTTTCTTTAATATTAATAAATTGCTACATAAAATCAATTCGGTTTTACAAGGGGTCGCTCGACAACTGACGCTGGAGTTGAGCTTATTAAACATATTTTTTGTGCATGGGAGAATTCGGAGGATGCTTTGGGTATATTTTGTGACCTTTCCAAGGCCTTCGACTGTGTTCACCATGAGACATTAATCAGGAAGCTACAGTACTATGGTGTCAAGAACACAGCGCTTAAACTTATTATTTCATATTTAAGTAATAGAATGCAGAAAGTTATTATCAATGGTAAAAGTTCTTCCGGGTCACCTGTACTAATGGTGTCCCTCAGGGCTCGATTCTCAGCCCATTCCTATTTCTGGTATATATTAATGACTTACCTTCCTTGTAGGGATAATCATGATATAGTATTATTTGCTGATGATTCTTCCTTGATTTTTAAACTTAAACGTCAATCATTTAGATGTGACGAAGTGAATAATGCTATATCAAAATTAATGCATTGGTTTAACGTTAATAATCTACATTTAAACGGAAATAAAACTAAATGTATTAAATTTACAACAACTAATGTTAAAAATCTGGGTACCAATGTGTTTTAAATGGGGAAGAACTGAGCCCTGTTGAATCCACTGTTTTTCTTGGCATCCTCTCGACGCAAAGCTTCAGTGGGGCCCCATATATCAAACTAGCAAGCAGACTAAGTTCTGCAGCCTATGCTGTAAAAGATTAGAGGTCTCACTAGTGTCGAGACAGCTAGATTAGTTTATTTCAGTTATTTCCATAGCATAATGTCTTATGGGATTTTGCTGGGGAAATGCGGCTGATTCAGAAACTATTTTTGTTTTACAGAAGAGGGCCATTAGAGCTATTTACAACCTAAAACCGAGAGAGTCTCTTAGAGATAAATTTAAAGAAATAAATATATTAACTTTGGCCTCTCAGCATATTTACGAAAATTTAATGTATGTTCACAAAAACAAAGGTAGTTTTAGTAAAAAAAGTGATATACATTCTGTAAACACTAGGAACAAACACAAGCTAGTGATACCAGTTTCTCGACTCCACAGAGTCAGTAATTCATTCTTGGGGCAATGTATACGCTATTACAACAAGGTCCCGGAAAGTGTACAGGCTCTCTCTATTACCAAGTTTAAATGTTTTGTTAAGCTGAAATTGTATAAAAGGGTTATTATAGTATAAATGAATATATGATTGATAATAACCCCTGGGAATGAGTGGTCGCTACCAAGCAGTTTCTAAAATAAATTTTGTACTTAAATAGTTTGTACAACCATTAATGTAAAACTTACTTTAAAAAAAAGTCCGCTGGGTTTCTTGCTGGTTCTTCCCAGGACAGAGGTTTTTTTTCGAACCAGTGGTAAAGTAAAATGACTTTCAATAAGAATTACACATGTAATCTATATTGAATAAAAATTATTCTATTCTATTCTATTCTATTCTATTCTATTCTATTCTATTCTATTCTATTCTATTCTATTCTATTCTATTCTATTGTACGATCATTTACCGCAAGGCACTTGAATTTTAATTCAAATAGGAAAACATAATCAGTCGACTTACTTAATCCGATAGCGATAGATAGATTAGGTCTGTTATGTTGAAAGATCGATAAGTTAACAATTAACATTGTATTAGTTTACCTGTCTGCATCACAGTGCCTAAACCATTAAAAAAAACTGACAATGAATTGCGGGGGAACTACGAGATGTAGTGGGATATAATAAAACAGGGAGTCGATGCATCGTGATGGCCATGTTTATTATCCAGCGCATACAATGTGATTGACTGTAGTGATGACTATGATGATCTCTTTTAACACTGTGAAAATATATGACATGTATTTTATTCAATTCTTTAAAGTCATTTAGGCTCCCCTGCAATAGATTTGGGCATACTCTTTGAAGGAATTTCAGAAATGTAAGTAGCAGGTCAAACGAGCTGTTCATGCTTTTAATTGAAAAGTCTGCTTTTAGTATTAATGAAATGGCTTTAAGATTAAAACTCAAAGCAGAAGAGATTCGTGTACAGCTACATATTTATACTAAAGAACTTGACTGGCTCGTTTATATTTTCTTTATATTTACAAAAGAAAAAAAATTAATCAAATTCGAATATTTTTATTTAATTAGAGCTTATTTAAAGCTCTTATGAAAATCTACATCGATTTGGATATCACCATAATTGTTAAGTCAAACAAAGTCTTAATCATAAAGTATAATGAAAGTAAGGAAAATGTTAACAAGTATTATACAAAATTTGTAAAATCTGTTATTTTAATTGTTGGTTTTAATTTTAATTAAAACTTGATGTTAAAAATAATGTATTTGTCTACTGCGACAAATTTGGCGATTTACCGCTGCACCTAAAACAAAGCAGGTTTCTTAAAGTAAGAGTAAGCACATTTCATAATATGTACAAAAATTATATTAACAAGGTCAAAAGGTAGTCCAGCCAGACTCTCTCTCTTTTTTATCTAAAAGTCCGTCAGGGTAGGTAGCACCCTCTCACCTATTTCTGCCGCCAAGTAACAGTACCAGCACTACTGTATTCCGTTCTGTACACTGTGAGGCATATTTGATCTCAGATCTCAGAGGTTAAAACGCATCTGTAACCTTGTTTGCTTGAAATTGGCTGCAGGTGTCCATGGACTAGAGTAGCCGCTTACTTAGTGGGACTGTCCGTTCATTTGTCACTTCAGTTTAAAAAAAAACACATATTTTAAGTAAAATTAGCAAAAAATTTAAAATAGGAACAGATTTATGTAAATGAACGTAAAAATATTGAAAACCAAAGAAACTTACGTTCGTTGTTAATTTTCTGAAAAACTTATTCTCATTCATTTCATAGAAAACTATTGCTAATTTTTTATTCGGCGAGTTATAAAATTCCTTACATGTATTTCACAACGCTAATTTGATCATTTTAAATTATACCATACAATTTGTATAATACAAAACAAGTTACATACAATACAATTTGCCGTTAACAATTAGTGCAATAATCATCTATGTAGGTATGATACGTGATTACGAATAATATATTAAATATCTACCTTTTATAAAAAAAAACATAACGATGAACAGAACGAAATAAATAAATTAAAAAAATATAAAAACATTTTTAAATGAATTATGTTGGTAATAATATACATATTAAATACATTTTTCATTTTTATGAGTAAAACTCAGTAGGTAATGTGTTTGAATAAAGTTTACAAGTTTATTCCATGAAACATGCAATAGAGTACAGGGGTTTCAATTTTCTAGCGCAATCCTCGGTGGGCGTTAACAAGAATTTGAAATAGCACTTGTGAACTTCGCAGACCGCAATAGAAAATGTACTCTCATACTCATATATTATGTCTGCGCTGCAATGCAGTTACATTTACTGCATTATAGATTCCAAACAACGTGTAATATGTCCTGACAAACCAGATAAATTCTTCTATTCGAACTCTATTGTTAGAAGTTATGTATATTATTCTTAAAACATATTCTTAAAGCTAGACTTAGGCTACATAAAGTCGATGATAATATCGTACTAATCAATGTCAACCACAACGACAACATTCGAATACTTTGAAAAGCTATCAAATATGTAGGAAAGCTCGGCGTAACTTCACACTACGCGAGAAACCCGGTTTCGGTTCCCGTCGGCACCAAATAAATTACTGATTGCAATTTGATGATAAATTTGAAAACATCGTGAGAAAAACTGCATCTGAGGAATGAAATATTTCGAAGACCTTAAGGCCAATAATAATAATTATTATTATGTGGAGTATCAATATAGTTTTCTCATCTGGTTGGGCTGTATAAATATATAATTGTAAATGAAAATGATAAACATACATAAATATCAATAAAATAAAATAAATACATAAAAAATTACATAAATAAATAAAACCCAACCAGATGGAAGCCCTCGGCAGGGGAGACCAAACGGCCGAGGATTAGGGGAAAGGAAAGAAACCGGCGGACGATGCGGGCGGTATCGAGGAGCACCGCCTTCTGCATTTGAACCTGGAGCGGTCCGTCACGGAGCCTCAGTCGCTTCAGATGACTCAAGAGGCTGACTGGGATTAACCCATTCGCAGAAACGACTACAGGTATAATTTCGGTCGGCAGTCCACCCCACATGTCGGTCACCTCGTGAGCCAGGTCCAGATATTTTGTTCGCTTATCTGTTTCGGCTTTCACGAGGTTCTCGTCATACGGAATGGTAATATCGACCAAAAATATCCTTGACTGTGCCCGGTCCATCAGCACAATATCAGGCTTATTCGCAAGAATGGTCCTGTCTGTGATGATGGCCCGGTCCCAGTAGAGCCTGGCGCGGTCATTTTCGAGCACGGCTTCCGGCATGTACTTATAATAAGGCAGTTTCCGATCCACGAGACCGTATTTCAGAGCGAGCTCCTGGTGTAGAATCCTGGCTACTAGGTTGTGCCTATGCAAGTACTCAGAGTTAGAAAGCGCCGAACAACCAGAGATGACATGCCTAAGTGATTCACCGGGATGGCGACAAGCTCGGCAAATGTCGACGGTGCCATCCCTTAGGATGTATCTCCGATAGTTGTTGGTCTTAATAACCTGATCCTGTATTGCACAGACAAAACCCTCGGTTTCCCGAAGAGGTCACCAAAACGTAGCCAGTGGAGGGAGGCAACTGTGTCTACGAAAGGCTCATGTAGAGCCTTGTAGAACCTCCCGTGGAGCTCCTTCTACTTCCATACGGTCTCCCGGTCGGAAATGCACTGTACTGCTGGGTCTTGCCATTGCTCGTTGGCTAAGGATAGAGGAGTAAGCCTTTATCACACGAAATGACGTCCCTGTAGAATGGATCATCCGATCTCGCCAGAAAGTAATTACGGAGGCTGCACTTCGCGATTATGCATGGTGAGAGCGCTCAAAAACCGCGCCACCATGTTTCCGCGGCAAGTACAGCCTCATTACTGACGATCTCGGGTGATGCATCCTGTGGGACGTCATAACAGTGCGGACTTTTCTATCCAGAGCGTTCAGTTCGGTCTGAGTCCACCTGAGTATACCGAAGATATATATGAGGACAGGCATGACCCAGTCTGTCTTATTCACGCCCGATAAAAGACTGTTGAGCACTTTTGTCAAGCGTGCATAAAACACATCGCAAACTGACTGTTTTATATCCTCCTCATCGATACCGATGTTCTGTGACATACCCAGGTATCGGTATGTTTCAGCCTCGGATAGGGTCCTTATGATGATGGGCATAGACAAGTCTATGCCCTCCAAGTTAGGAACCTTACCCCTTTCAACATGGAGGACCGCACACTTATCCGTCCCCAGCTCCATTCTCATAGAATTGCTAAACTCACAAGTGATGTTTAGCAATTCCACAAGATGGGAGCGGCTGGAGGCGAATAACTTGAGATCATCCATATAAAAGGTAGGTCACTTTTGTCCCTCCCTTCCGAAGCTGAAATCCCCTCCCAGAACCCTCCAGTAAGGTACTGAGAGGGTTTAGAGAGAGGCAGAACCAGATTGGACTCAGACAATCGCCCTGGAAGATACCCCTTCTTATCCTTATGTGGTTCTCCACAGCCGTCATCCGCTCGCCTAGATGACAAAGGATCGTACTCCACTGCTCCATACACTGCCCGAGGAAGTCTCTAACTGTACAGTCAACCTTGTACAGCTCGAGGACCCTCTTCAGCCATGTATGAGGCACCGAGTCGAATGCCTTTTTGTAGTCTATCCAGGCGGCGGAGAGGTTCCGACGGTTGCGTTTAACCACCTTGCCAATGACCGCGTCAATGAGGAGTGGTTCCTTGGTTCCACGACCACCGCCCTGACATCCATTTTGAGCGCGCGACATCACCTGATTTGCGTTCAGGTGACGAGTGATTCTCGCGCTCAAAATGGATGTTAGTGTCTTGTATATGGTAGGTAGACACGTTATGGGGCGGTATTTGCTCGGGTCTGTGGAATCCCGGTCTTTAGGAACCAAATGAGTGATCCCAGTAGTGAAGAGGCTCGGGAGTGACTTTTGGTCGAGAGCCTCTTGAAACTGTCGGGCGAGCACAGCGTGACACACCGCGAACCCCTTCAGCCAGTAGTGATGCAGTCCGTCGAGTCCCGGACTTTTCCAGTTCGGGGCCCTACGGACCGCCTCAGCTACGTCATCCGGCGTTATGATGACGGGGTCCATGGGCGTAACACTCGCACACTAACTCGCCACAATTTCCGTCCAAGGGCTCTGTGTTTACGGGCTTTGACCACAGGCCGCGCCAGAATGCGACAGTGTCGGCCTGATTCGGTGCTGAGCCCGTTCCATGTACCATCGGCCGCTCCAATGATTCATACTGATCACTCTGGAAGAGACGATTCTGGTTTACCGTGTCGACCTCTCGGTATATCGCCGAATCCGCTTCCCGCAAGCAGCGATTCTCTGCTTCAGGTCGTCTATGCGCTCCGTCAGTTTTGCGTTATATCCGGCTGGGACAAACTGATATTTCTCCCAGCAAACGCCATCCTGACGGTGCGCACAATTCTTGGTCTATTATTACCCGACCTGAAGCTTGTCAGTCTGCCGATGAGGGTTTGCCTTTGCGATACGGTCCTCAATTCTTTTCTCCAGGCTCGGATGGCGCTACTTTGTCTAGTAGCGCGTCCAGTGGGGAAATGGCGCCAATAATACGGCAAACTGCCAGTGCGGCGCCAAAAGAATTGAGTCCGTCTCGAAAGGTCCCGGCTGGCTTCCAAATAGGTCACCAGCATTGGGTTGAGAGCCCTCACGACAGCCCGATTCCGCTTGCTTAAGGGTATGCGGGAAGTCGCGGGCGATTTTCGAGAGGCGTACTGCGCGTTTCAAAATAGCCTCTTCCAATATGCTCCTCATTTGCTCTAGCTTGTGGAGACTATTTCATCATCGTCTGAATTAACCACAACCGGAATATCCACGGCGGTATCCACGTGCGCAGGTTGCTCTGCAATTAGTGGCACCGCATTACCAGCTGTAGCATTTCCATCCGATGAGGGAACAGCCTCACGTCGTAGTCGTTCGAGTTCGGCGTCACCAAATATGTTGGAGCGCAGGATGTACCGAACTCGGTCTGCCAGGTTTTGCTCCGTTACATGAACAGATGGCTCCAGCTCTGCGAAAAAGCGATGCATCCGAGCCCGATACGCTAACATTCCAGTTTCTTCCCTTTTGCCCTAAAATACGCTCGCAATGCGACGTGTCCAACGCATGCGACGTGTTCCACCAGCGGCGGGTGCCGCTTGCCGAGTCCGAGAAGACCCAGCCGACACCAAGCCCTCTGGTGGGGATGATGGATGCGGGCGGCTACTAGGTGGTCTTGCAGCCCCCCGCGCTTGGCTGGCGACCCGCATGCTGTCGCGTCCAGCGCCAGCTCCAGACGCGCCCTGGCGACCTCCAGGCAGCGGCCCTTTGCGCCTCTTTTTTCCATCATCCATTTTTATTATTATCATTATTATTATTATTTTTGTTTGGTCTCCCTGCCGGGGCTTCCATCTGGTTGGGACTTTATTTATTTATTTATGTTAGTATATTAAATATATATTTATGGTTGTTTATTACATACATAAATACATATTATACATAAACACTCACGCCTGTTACCCAGAGGGGTAGGCAGAGACTACGGACTTCCATTTGGCACGATCCTGGCACACCTCTCTCGCCTCCTTTACATCCATATATCTACGCATACACGCTCGTCGGTTAAGGGTACTCCTAATCTGGCCCATTTTCAATATATCGCCAATTTGGTCGATAAACCTTCGTCTAGGGCGTCCCTTTCCGACTCTGCCGTTCACTTCTGCAGCATAAATTTGCTTTGTCACTCTTTCTTCGTTCATTCTTTCTACATGACCAAACCACCGAAGCATTCCTTTCTTAATCCTGGTCACAACGTCATCTTGCAAACCACACTTTTCTCTTATCACACTATTTCTCACCCTGTCATTCAGATTCAGCCCTAGCATACTCCTTAATGAACGCATTTCTACAGCATTTATTCTACTCTCATGCTTCTTCTGCCAGACCCAACTTTCACTACCATACATTAAAGTAGGGACTAACACAGCATTGTGAATTGCCAAACGTGCCTTTTTTGACACATTCTGACTCTTCACAATAGCGTGTAGAGCCCCATTCACTCTATTTCCTGCGTTCACTCGTCGTTCTATATCCTTATCATATCTACCATCCCTGCTAAATAAACATCCCAAATATACAAACTCATCCACTTGCTCAATCAACTCCTTCTATTCTTATTTCACATAACGTTTTACTTTCTTATCTTTCAAAACCATCACTTTCGTCTTACTTGCGTTCACTTTCATACCTCTTTCTTTTAATGACCGATGCATTAAAGTAACCATCATTGCAACTCGGCCGCCAACGATGCAAATATGACTTGATCATCGGCGTACAAAAGGCATTTGACGGTTAACTCACCCATTCTCAACCCACATTCTTCAACTTTTTCTTTATTTATTATTTTAATATATTTATTCAGCCCAACCAGATGAGAATACTCAATAAATACCCCATAAATATAATAATAATAACCTCTGATAAATTAAAGAAGGCCTATGCCAAAAATGGAGTTTGGGTTTACTAATGTACATGCAAATACAGGTGCAACCCATCATCATGACTTCACCGAATCCAATGCTAATTGTGTGTGAGATATGATAGGATACAGTCTCATAGACGAGGACAATTAAATTTGAAAAACAACACAACTGAACAAAAACTTTCAACAAAAAGTTGGGAAACGAGCTGTTAAATATTCTGTAATAAGTGATTCATTATTTTCTCGTGATATGACATAAAAAATTTCAGCCGAAAACTGAAACTCTATGCAAAATGCATATTCCAAACTCTTTAATTATGACAAATGGCTCATCAAAATACAACGAAAAGCTTTAAAAATTAAAACATTATTATAACACATGCTCTCACCCTGTAACATTTAAGCAGAGGTAAGCCTAGCAGCTCTCCGTTCTTTTTCTGTAAAAGCAATCCTTTTCACTTGTACTAAAATAATTACAGCGACAGACGGAATCACGACACGGATTCAACTAACATTTGTATTAATTTATCGTTAGGACGGCGTTTTTATACATGGAAGACCTATCCGTTGGGATACAGTATTAAGGTCTTTTAACGATTCTGCCACAACTTGGCAAATCCACTCTGCCATGTATAATCGGCATATCGATAGTGAGTGATGAATTTGCCTCTAATGCTAATATCGTTACCTATTATACCCAATAGCCTATTAGAAAGCAATTGATTTGTATCTATAGATATATTACCGATTCCTCATTATTTATTTAAAATATTATCATAAAACACGACATGAAGGGTTTCTTAATTTTTTAAACGAATACTATATATAAAATGAAACTATTTTTATGGATTTATGGGAAAACTATTAAAAAAAGGCGATGAAATCCGTAAAATATAGTTTCATTCAGTAATGGCGAACTATCTTAACTACAGTTTATTAAAATTATGCTAGCGATGATTTATTAAGAAAAATATTTATTTTATATTTTATATAGAATAAGAGTGATAAGCGAGCACACATTTCACCTGATGTTAGTGGATACTGTGACCCATAGACATCTACATCTATCCTCGATCCTGAGGACTAAGATGGAATGCCTCTTTCTAGTAAAAGGGTCTCCGGTTCTCTACACTCACCACATGAAACACAGCAGCATTGAGCTGCTATTTTATGCTGGTATTCTGTGAGAGCGTGGTCCTACCTCGGTAGAGCTGACTCATTCGTGTTTGTTACAACCATAGTATAGCTGCAGGATGGTTCTACCACGTTAAATATTATGATCCCCAACATGAAAGTAGGATATAATAACTTATATTTTACAAAAAATGTAAAAACATTTGGCATACGTCAAGTTTTGCAGAGCGAGAGACATTTTAAAATTCCATGTATAATTTCAAATCGAGAAAATCTAGCAAGAACAATACTGCTATTACGTAAAAGAAAATTCAATTTAAACATCAATACAATGTTGCTCACATTCAGTATATTGTCTCTGTAACTTATCTGGAGAGTGGAGACAAAGAAACATTTTTCTCTGTCGTACTGATCGATTTCAAATATTGAACTCTTAGAATGCATAATAACATTAACGTCTATATAAATTGTTCCATTGGAGAGATTATTTGATGTTATTTTCATCATCATCATCATTACAGTCACTAGGAGTTCAACTGCTGTACATAGGCCTCTCCCAACGAAAACCAATTGCCACTAATTGCCACTATTACATAACGCAATCCTGAGTCACTTGCCTCCATCGGCTTTACGCACGACTTACTAGGTCATCACTCTATCCAGTGGAAGCTACCTTCTCCGTTTACTGGTACGAGGCTGCCACTCGAGAACCTTTCTTTCTAATCGGTTGTCAGTTCTTCAAACTATATGACCGGCTCATTGCCACTTCAGCTTACTGAACATTTGTACTATGTAGGTCACTCTTTAACAGCCCAGTTATCTACGTATACGTATATCTATGGATATCATAAGCATGGATTTGTTATTTTGATATAAGCATTTGTATTATACACTCTTGAGTACAAGTAGAAGCTCGCATAAACAGGCACTTGCTACGTTCAAAATTTATAGCGACGGAATAACTTATTATATAAAAAGTGGATCTTTAATTGGAGATGATCAAGTTTATAATACTATTGTAACATCTCATGCTTTTATTATACCAATTATACCAATTATAGTTGGAGGATTTGGAAATTGATTAATTCAAATATTAGAGCCCCAGATATAGCTTTCCCCCGAATAAATAATATAAGATTTTGACTATTAGCCCCTCATTAACCTTATTAATTTCCAGAAGAATTGTAGAAAATGGAGCAGGAACTGGATGAACAGAACTTATTATATAAAAACACAAAAATACTTACAACGGTGTATATCTCATAACTATCGTCATTATCATCAATCATCATCAATTCATGTACTTTTGAACTAAATATCTTCTCATAGTCCTATCGTAGGATGCTAGTTTTTTGCAAATTGGCTAGTTAAGAGCTATTCCGTCACTGGGCAAGAATTAATTTCTGGCAATTTCTGATATTCTTATACCATAAGTAGAGTAACAGCTTGTATACATCCTATTGCTGGACACAGACTACTTTCATTTCTGAGAGTTTTAAGGCAGGAAACGTCCGCCACGCCTCCTGAATCACTTCACGCACTTCACACAATTTTTTTCATATTTAAGAAATACAGGTTCCTTCGTCGTCGAGCACCTGATAAATCAGCACATAAAAAATTTGGTTTTGTGTAATATGGTAAAAAAATTTTGAAGAAAATTTAAATGTAATGCTGTTAAAAGCAGTATAGAAGACAACCTTTCTTACATCACGAAGCAAACTTTATTTTCACTAAATGAAACTTGACCTAATAGCAAGCTACGTGTTTTAACAAGCTTATCTCTTGAGAGGGGAAACATTTTAGAAAATTTATTTTATTTTAAACCAATTTTTTAAATACAATTTTCCACTAGATTTTTATAAGTAACATTGCAAAATGAAAAACTATAAATGCACAATGTAATTAAAATATGTTTATCTATTATAGTAATAAAAATAAACTGACAGTTGTAATAACGGAATATGCTATATTATTAATGGCAGTCTGCGAGGAATCCCATATTCTTTCTCAGAGGTTGTTGCTCACTTGTATGCCGGTTTTTTGGTCTGAAATAAGTTTTAGGTATGCATGTAATCTGTTATGATCATATATTTTTTTCAATAATCACAAACTTAAAACGCTTTCAGCCAACGCTTTAAATACTCGATGTCTCATAAGCGTAGTAAGAAGTTCCTTGCAGAAGTATGTCTGCTTAAAATCAAAAGTTCTATATTTAAATACGCTATGCCAAAAAATTAATTATAATCAAGATAATTTTAATGTAAATCACTAATTATTTATTTGCTCAAATATAGTTTTGTAATAGCTAGATATTTTCTTGTGCATATTATTATTATTTTTATTCATACTTATTAAAAATATTTGGACGTCCGCTACGATACGCGAAGCGGAAAAAAATTATATTGATTTTGATTACATAATTTCCTTACACAAAGGCTAATAACGGAGTAGCGTCAAAGGCGTGACGATAAAGGCAAATCCTCCCTGAAGGGGAGAGTCCCATAGCCAGCAGTTGGCTTTTATAATTGCTAATAAAATAAGAAGAAAGTAATTTTGAGTACTTTGAGGTATAATAATATCCTCAGATCGAATTTTGTTCACGGCGGCCGGCCTCAACAGAGACTGCGATAACGAAGATCTACGCATGACAGGATTAGAGTGCTCGAATGTGTGCGCACGCACATGTGCACTCCATATTTCCACACTCCCATTGTCCGATGGGAACATAATCCGACACAATCGGAGAAAGATCAGGCGCAGCACCAAAGAAAAAATCACCACCAAATTTTAGACTCCGGGCTGCTACTGAGAATATCTTAACAGAAAAAACCAATAACTTATTTAAGCCCGACCTGAGATTTGAACTTTCAGCGGTGTCGATAGGGATTTCCGTGGGCAATCAAACATAGGGCTTCCCCATAGATTGGCTTATAGAATGGATATTTGCCGTAGTTGCCACGCTTGGCAAGTGGGTTGGCAACCACAGTTTTTTTTTAGTCGTTATTAGGAAAACACTGCTGCCCATCTTCTGATTTGTTTACCATTGTCGCCTCTTACGACACCCACGGGATGATATGGTGTAGTAGACATTCTTACACCGCCACTACACGGTCAATTGGTTCGTTTTACACCATATTCGATCCCAGCAATAACTTCTGATACGGACAGAATGTACCGTAACGTCTTGAATTAAAATGTTCAAATTAAACACGCGAAAATCTGTAAATTAGTAACATTTCATATAAAATATCAATAAAAATTCCACTGTGCACTTATCTCCCGTTGTCATACTCATGGTGGTAGGACTCCATTTCTGACTAGGAGTTCGTCTGAGTAAGTACCACCCTCTTAGTTATTTCTGCCCCCAAAAAGTAGTATATGCACTTCTGAATTCCTTCTTGAAGGGTATAAAAAACCAGTATAATTACAGGTTGTAAGGCATTCCATATTATTCCTCAGAAATGGCAATGCAAGTCTTCTTTCTATTGAAGTTAGTTGCAGGTGTCGAACTGCATTAGCCATTTACCATCAGGTGGATTGTAAGTTTATTTGTCATATCATTTTATAAAAATACTCAAATGAAAAATTGTACGTTAATGTTTGCAAGTTGATTTTAATAATTTAACAGGTAGAGCCAATCCTCCCCACCCCAATCAACATGGTAGTGGAATTAAACAGAAGACTACCCCAGGAGGGTACCAGCATTCCTGAGAACTCGCTGAGCATCCACGCCCATGCTACCCTACTTTTTTCAGCGTGGGTGCTCAGGCTGCCCCGCGTATTGTGGGGGCGAAATTCCGCTCAAGACGAAACCTGCTCGGGGCAAGCGGAGCAAAAGAAAAAGGCAACCCTGCTACGCTTTCCGTGGATTTCTGCAATATCAGGGGACTTCATTCAAACCTTAACGCCGTCCACTACCATCTGGAGACGGCAAAGCCGGCCTTGCTCTTTCTAACCGAGACACAGGTGTCCTCTCCGGCTGATACTGCATCTCTCCTGCCCGGGGTACAAATTGGAACACTCCTTTGTGCCTCAGGCTGGAGTTTGCGTGTACGTCAGAGGACATCTGTTATCGACGCCTCGGCAGTCTTGAAGGTACGGACCTGTCCATCCTATGGCTGCGCGTAGACAGCGACGACCATCCTCGCGTCTACGGGTGCCTCTATAGGTCCCATAGCGGTATGCCGACACAGACCGACTCATCGACCACGTCCAAATGGCTGCAGACTCCGTGCTACAACAGGTCCTTCCGCAGAGATCGTGATGCTCGGTGATTTTAACGCCCACCACGCTGAATGGCTTGGTTCCCGTTTAACCGATCATGCGGGTAGATCTGTTTATGACTTTGTTTTGGCATATGGTCTGACACAACTGGTTACTTCGCCTACGCGGATTCCAGATGTGGAAGACCATGTACCTTCCTGTTGGACCTTCTGCTAACCTCTCATCCGGACGGATATCAGGTCTCCGTCGATGCCCTCTTGGCTCTTCGGACCATTGTCTGATCCGGAGCACGGTGCCACTCACGCTACCATCGCAGTTGCGATCTGCAGCTCGCCGCCGTGTTTGGCACTATAGGTCAGCCGATTGGGATGGATGCGGTCTTTTGCATCCTTTCCTTGGGGCGGGCTTGCTTCTCGCCGGATGATAACAACGTTGTTGCTGATTCTGTCACTGATGTGGTACTTCAGGAATGGAATTATTTATTCCATCATCTGTGGTGCCTATCGGAGGCAGAACTCAGCCATGGTTTGGTCGCTCCTGTAAGTTGCATCACGCTATAAGCAGGAGTGTTACCGGGCCTGCTGACGCATCAACGTCCGGGATGTAAACACTAGCGCTCTTAAAAAGAAGTATAATTCCGCCTCCAGGTCCTTCAAAGTGTCATTGCCAAGGCAAAGTCAGAGCACATCGGCAGAATTGGCGAGAAACTAGTTCGCCTCCCTACGGGAACACGTGCATTCTGGTCTCTCGCCAAGGCTGTCCAAGGAACTTCTGTCAGCCATCTCTGCCATCTCTGCACAGGGTGGACGACTCACTGGCCCATGACGCAAGGAGAAAGCCGATCTGCTAGGCTCTCTTTGCTTCCAACTCGACTCTTGATGACGGGGAACATACCGCCTACCATCCCGCGGTGTGAGTGCTCCATGCGGAAGTGCTGTTTACACAGCGCTCGGTGCGTAAAGCACTTCTCTCCTGGACGTCAACAAGTCAAGTGGGCCTGATGGAGTCCCACCTATTGTGCTGAAGACGTGTGCTCCGGAGTTGGCACCGGTTTTAACGCGTCTTTCCGGTACTCCTACTCCTAGGCGTAGTCCCGAACTCATGGAAGTCAGCTTTGGTGCACCGATCCCCAAAAAGGCGACCGCTCAGATCCGTCCAACTACAGGCCTATCGCTATCACCTCCTTGTTCTCCAAAGTTATGGAAACTGTTATCAACTGCCAGCTCATGCGGTACCTTGAGGATCACCAGCTGATTAGTGACCGCCAGTACGGTTTCCGTCGAGGTCGCTCAGCTGGTGATCTTCTAGGTTACCTAACTCATAGATGGGCGGAGGCAGTGGAGTCCAAGGGAGAGGCGTTGGCCGTTAGTTTGGACGTAGCGAAGGCCTTCGATCGGGTTTGGCACAAAGCGCTTCTTTCGAAGCTCCCTTCCTATGGGCTTCCCGAGAAATTGTGCAATTGGATCACTAGTTTTCTTGCAGATCGGAGCATCAAGGTCGTAGTAGATGGTGCATGCTCCGATTACAAGCCCATTAACGCTGGTGTTCCACAGGCTGCGTGCTATCACCAACGCTGTTTCTTCTGCATATCAATGATATGTTGCAAACTGGTAACATTCATTGCTATGCAGACGACAGCACTGGTGATGCTTTATACACCGGCCGTGCCAACATTTCTCGGGAAAACGTCACTGAGTACCGGAACAAACTTGTGTCTGAAGTCGAGACTTTGTTGAACAAAGTCTCAGACTGAAGGCGACTAAATCTAGTCCAGTTAAATCCCAGAAGACACAAGTTTGCGCGTTTACCGCTAAAGAACCCCTTTGTCGTATCTCCTCAGTTTCAAGGCACTCCCTTGTTGCCTCAGCCAGTATCGGAATCCTCGGTGTCGACATATCGAGTGATGTGCAGTTTCGTGGTCACTTGAAGAGAATCGTCCTCGAATCGTCGACGACCGAGTTCTGTCCGATCGGCGACTCACTGGCACTGCGTAGAGATGTTGCATCTCTTTGCGTATTTTATCGCATGTACCACGGGGAGTGCTCTGAGGAATTGTATGGACTAATTCCAGCCGCTCAATTTCACCATCGCACATCGCGACAGAACTCGAGATACCATCCATACCATTTGGATGATTGGCGGTCCACCACTGTGCGATTTAGAAGTTTTCTTCCTCCACAACTTCCTTGTGGAATCGATTACCACCAGCGATTTTCCGGACCGATACGACTTAGGGACCTTCAAGAAAGAGCCTACTCCTTCTTAAAGGCCGGCAACGCATCTGCAATTCCCCTGGTGTTGCAGTTGTTCATGGCGGCGGTAATCACTACCATCAGGTGAGCCGCATGCTCGTTTGCCCCTCTCCTATAAAAAAATAATAATAATAAGTGCCACAGTTTATGATTGAACAGCATTACGATATCAAGCTACGATTAGGACGGATACTCAAAGCGATTTTATGACAAACGAGTGTAAGCGCTGCCGAATCGACAGACCTATTTCCCATTGCCATTAGCATAATAAGATCAATAAGCTTTGAGTTTTCCAATTAGAGACTTTTAGGTCAATAATACGTATTAACAAAACGAATAACCAACCTTGGTTTAGTCAAACTTGTAGTAATTTTAGCAAAAATAATTATAAAGTGCAAATCATAGTATTTAAGTAAGTCAGTTTTTATACATAATTTTATTTTAGACTAGCAGTTTCTGAGAGGGTTTTAGGGCAAGGAAATGTCCGCCACGCCGCCCCAATGCGTGTTTGCAAACTTCACATGTCTTCAAAATATTTCCTTCACCGCCGAGCACGTGGTAAATGTGCACTTAAAATTGTAATTAACATTTTAATTGTTAATTACAATTTGATTACATTGCTGCCGGCGGGAATTGAAACCGGGTTTCTCGCGTACTGTGAAGTTTACAGCGAGCGCTGATCTACCACGGCTTCCTGAGCTACCACGGCTCTCAGAAATGGGAGGAAGTCTATACAGCAGTGGGACGTATATAGGCTGTAACTTAAACTTTAACTAGCACTGCAATTATGTAACTCTGATGTTAATCGTTTGTCATTGGGAATCATTCCGCAACTGTGTTATGTTTCTTCCAGAAAACAACCACTATTCCCAACACAATTGCACTGTTTCTAGATCAGTCTGTATGAACAGCGATGCAAAAAATGCTCGGCATATCGATTCAATTCCAAACGTATATGACGGTGCCTGCGCCATTGCGTGCGGCGGCGCCGGTAACTAGACAGAATTCTTGTAAACAACACGTGCACGCACACCTGCGCCATTACCTGCGGTGGCGCCCGTTTGTCTAGCTACTTATTTTCTTGTATAAAATGGACGAAGCAGCTGCCGTTAAGGTACTGCGCCCTTATCCAAAGGGTCGCATCAAATTTCGGCGGAAGGCCACTTCTTCAAAGTTTGCAGCCGGCTGCGTGGTGCGCTATGAGCATTCACCACCTCCTTCCCCCGCATCCGGAGGGTGCCCTTGCATTGGGCGCAAAAAAAAAGCCGTTAAGGCAGTCTTGGCTCTGCCGTGGAACGGTGCGCTTGTCGTATTCCGTTACTAGCTTATCCTTGACTTGTTGGATAATTAATTCGTGCAAACGAATTAATTATTATTCTTAACTACAGAATTAGTGTCGGTACAATTTATAGTTTGTATTAAGTAATCTATTGTAAATTAACCTCATTTATAAGAAAAGTCCCGCTGGGTTTCTTGCTGGTTCTTCCCAGGACAGAGGTTTTATCCGAACCGGTGGTAGTAGTACTTTAATGAATAAAAGTAATTCTATTCTATTCTAAAAGCCTTTTCAGGTGACTCTATACATCCTAATAATGCCCTTCATAAGAAGTGGGAATAAAGCTTTCCATTTAAGTTCTCTATATTCTAATGACCTTTCTACATATATTTATAATAGTGGCTCTATACAATAAATCCGCATCAGGACAGCTTTGTTTCACAATGTCATTTGTCGTTTTATTAATATCAAAATATTACCTTGCAATGATAAATAAATAGATGTCCGTTATGATTTCTTCCTAATAATGGATGCCAGTTACCGTGTAACTAAAATAACACAAAAACTTTAAATTTGCCACTAACGATCTCAGTAGTTAAGTTTATAGGAAACCATTATTCGTAATTTGGAAATTTTAAACTTCGCATAGATTCTGTGTTCAGCCTGCTAATCCAAAAACATCAATTTTAAAAATTAAACAAAAATAATTTTGGAAGTTCTAATTTAGTTAACTTTAACTTATTTTCTAAACTATTATAAATATTCGAATATAACGATAAAACAATAGCAAATGTCTTCTAGTGTTCTCATCCAAAATCGATTCAAATAAAGTAAAACGCCTAGCTATTGTACGTACGTAACGTCCCGCAGATAGTAACAGACTCAGTTCTGAGAATATTACTTATCATATTACATTGTATATTTAGTTGGTTATTGTTTACATCTGCTACAATTTTTAACTAACCCAGGTGATTGGGAGCGAATTCTATGAGGTATTAGGTTCGCGATAGGTGTAGGTCATTATAATGTCCTCCAGACTGAATTTCAGACATGGTGGCCAGTCTTACGGTGACACGGATATAATCTTTGACGGAGACTGGCCAGCTATTATTTTTCATTTTTTTTTCTTCTTTTTTTATAGAATAAGGGTGACAAACGAGCACACAGTCCACCTGATGGTAAGTGGTTGCTGTGGCCCATAGACATCTACATCTATCTTCGTTTGCAAATTTAAATGCAGATGCGTTGTCAGCCGTGAGGACTAAGATTGAATGCCTCTTTTCCAGTAAAAAGGGTCTCCGGTTCTCTACACTCACCATACGAAACACAGCAGCATTAAACTACTATTTTACGCTGGTATTCTGTGAGAGCGTGGTCCTCCCCCGGTCGAGCCGACCCATTCGTGCTACAACTATACTATTAATATAGCTGCAGCATGGCTCTACCACGTAAGCAATTGTTGGATGATTATTTTTCATTCAATAGAACCTATCAAATTCTACTGTTAAAAAATACCTTCCCATTAATTGCCTCATAGAGGGTATATTTGCCATAGCTGCCACTTTTGCCAGGCGAGTTGACAACCATTTTTTTTATTTCTAGTTGTTATTAGGAAGATGCTGCTGCTCATCACTTAGTGTGTTTCCCACTGTCGCCTCTATCAACATCCTGGAGACTATATGGGGTAGTGGATATTCTTCTACCGTCACTACACAGTTAAACAAATTGTATATTTGTAGAGAAATTGCATAATATTATTTAATATTTACAGTAGGTCTGAATTGATTCAGGTGATAATAAACAAATATTCTAATTAGTTGACAGTCAACTGATTAGATTGAGAAAATAGCACTGCCCGTAGTATAAATTAAAATAAAATTTAATAAGTTTTCTGAATACCTACAGAAATTATACGAAATTTCTCTAACTAATAAAAATTGAAGGCGAGATTTCAATCTAAATTCAAATCTTCAAAGTGAACTTTAATTAAGGGAGAATAACAGGAAATGAGGTAATTTATTCAATATCATGAGTGTTTTGGGGACTACGCTGATTAAATTTATTTTAAAATATCAATTTAAAAATTTCAATCTGGTCAAAATAGATTGGTAAAATCTTAATTAATTTAAGTTTTTAAATAAATATTTTTTTATAATAAATAAATTGCACTAAGAAGAGAAAGAGCTGGTAAGAGGTAATTAAATTAATGACTTGGAGGTAGGACCCCTTTTCTGCCCAGGAGTCTGTCCAGTAAAATTGCGACATGTTAAGCATTTCAGCTAACTCCTCAAAGCATCAGCCAATGTACGTTTAGCCTCCTTTGTTTAAAATTAGTAGCAGGCTTGCAGGTGATCGTGTGTTGCAGTAGCAATTACCATCAGGTGGATTCTAAGATCACTCTAAATTTGCCGCTCCAATTAAAAAGAAAAACGCTGTATGATTACTTTAAAACATGGCTCATATCTCTCTATTTATGAATTAAGACCAGACCAGTTTCCAGGCCGAAATTAGGTCACGACGGCCAATCTTAACATAGACTAGGCATCTACGCAGGACAGGATTAAGGTGCACGTGCTTTAGTGGCTTTACGTGTTTTCCGAAACACATGCCCAAAACACCGCCAACATTTTCATCGGATTGCTGATGACAGGAAAACCCAATAACTGATTTTTCACCCGACTTGGGAACTAACCCGGGGGCTACATGATCAATAATTGCGCCTATTTCCACTGGACCAACGAAGCAGTCATATTATTTAAAAGAGGTAGAAGCTCAATAACTATTTTAAAGCAATTAGTTGTTTCTCGGAACAATTAAAATAGAGTTGAAATTAGAACGGGGGGGGGCGTGTTGCTTTACGCCTAGACTAGGCACAACAACCCCCTGAACGGGCTCCCGCCTTGTCGTGGCAGGGGATTAGTAGCCGTGGCTTGGTCACCGCGGTGAACAAAGAGAACCCTTGGCTGGCCCGTGGTGTAGCCGGCCTGAGGTGGCTGCCCGAGGGCTTGGCGAGCCCACTTCGGATGTGTGTCGGTGGGCTGCGGCGAGAGGGTGCCCTTTCCCCGCCGCTGCAGCCGAGGTGGAGTCGCGGGGAAGAGGAGGTTGGTATGGCGAAGCGCCACCGCCCTATCCTCCGCAACTTGACGGGGCCGCACCGTTTATGCGGTGGTGGGACCCCGGAGAGGAATGAGGTTGAGGCGCCGTTCTCCTATCCTCGCGGCTGAAACTTGGCTGGCGGCGAGCCAAAGACCAGATCCGCCGCTGGGGAAGGCGGGTACTGAGCACTCGATTTTCCTGGCCTCATGGCCTGCGTATCGGACTCAGGGCCCCGTTACCAGGTGGAATTGGAGGTCGTGGAGGAAGGCGTGTCCTGTGTTCCTGATGCGCCTTGCCTGAGAAGGAGATACGGGAGGAGTATCCTCTCCAGAGAAGGGGCTGCCATGGGGCGGCCAGCGCTGGTGAGGCCACGGATGTGCGAAAGCGTTCCCGTGGCCCAGCCAATATGCGGCGAAGGTAGAACACAATGGGGTTTCAGTCGGTGCGAGTCCGACATAACCTGTCCTGTCATGAGGGGGGCATATGTAGGCATTTACCCATGTAAAAAAGGTACAGCAACACGAGACTTATTGTTGATTAAAATCTGCTCTCCGTCATTGGTGTTGGTATTTAAAATCAAAATCTTTTATTAAAGTTGTAAATATTTAATTTGCCAATATCCGCTTAATAAAAAAATGATGTGTCTTACCTAGTTTGAAGAGCACCTCCCGCCCTCCCTCAATTGCGTGCACTATCCCCGTCACCACTAATCCCAGCACCGCTACTCCCACCACCACTACACTAAGAAAGACACACCACCGATGACAATACGACACCAGATGCCTCGTGTAGAGGCGAAATCATTTTATTTTACTAAGCGGATATTGGTAAAGTAAATATTTACAACTTTAATATAATGTATTTCCGCAAAGTAACGCCTGATTCTATTAATTATCTCAAAAATCTTTATTTTAAAAAGAAAACCGATCGGGAATAAAGGTTCTAGAGTGGCAACCTAGTACCGGCAAGTGGAGTGTAGGACCCACTAAACGGAATGACGACCTGGTAAGACATGCAAGAAGCTGATAGATACATGTGGCTCAGGGACGTATTCAGCAGTGAACTTGTGAGGGCTGTTATGATGATGATAATTAATAGTGACAAAAGAGCATACAGTGCACCTTATAATAAGTGGATGCTATGGCCCGTACATACCTATATTTTCAAAATGTACATGCATTGTCAACCCTGATGACTTAGATGGAAAGCCTCGTCACCAGTCAAAAGGTCTCCGGTTCTCGACACTCACCAAACGAAGCACATTATGCTGATATTTCTTTCTGATGTTCTGTGCGAGCGTCATATTCCTCGGTTGAATCGACCCTTTCGTGCTACTACAGTAATACGCTTTAGCGCGACTCTACCACGTACAAAAGTAGGGTCAAAATAATTGCAAGGATCCAACATTAAAAATACAGATAAAATTTACAGTATAAAATGTACCTGTGTAATTTAAAATGACATCAAGAAAAATTTGTGGAAAAACCTTTTTACATATGAGAATGTTTTTCATAAAGTTTCTTCTCTAACAATAAAATGATTACTGGTAATTTGTCGGGCAAGTGTGTCATTAAGCGCAAGATATTTTATGAGGGAATTAATTAAGAGCGAATAACAAAAATAACGAAGAATTAAGGAGACGCACTAGCTTAATTATTCGTATTCTGGATGCAAGTTACAAAAATGAACTAAGTTTAGGTAATTGGCACACTTATGGAATATTTTACAAATCTCTCTCCGATTCGCGGAAATCCTATCAAATCCTATCAAAAATCTACTGCTGAACATAGGCCTGAATATTTGCTGTAGTTGCCACGCGCAGGTGGGTTCGCAACTTTTAATTATTATTTTGAGCTGTTAAAAGTAAGATGCTGATGCTGTAGTGGTTTCTCTTTCGCCACTACAAGGCGAATATGTTTCTACTACGAACGTCAAAAAGCAACATGTATTTTATGGTGCCGATCAATATTCAGTGGGGCTAATATATGAATATGCGAGCTGGCTTTTCAAGAAAAAGTCGATTATTGACTTAAACATGCTGCACCAGGAACTAATGACTCTTTGTTAACTTAAGTAACTTAATTTTTTTATGTAAGCACTGGGGCAAGTTAATTTACCTTATTATTAGTAATAAATTACATTGAAGTCACGGAGGAAAGGCTATCTAATTAAGCCGAATTATCTTTGATCAAGACACAGAATATCTCAGAGAATATCTACAAGATTAACTAATGTCAAACTTAATTACTGAAAAGATGTGAAAGGTCAGTTTTACTTGAAGAATAAATGTTTAAGTTAAATAAAATTTTAATAAAATGAATACGCGAAGGCATCTTTCTATTAGTTATTCCCACGGATTAAGGGTCTTGTACAGTATGTAGAGACACTAGCAAGTGATAAGAGATTTTCAATTTTGTAACATTTTCTTTCATGAGATGAGATGAGGCGTCCGGTTATACGTTCAAAGTATTTAAAGAACTATACTTGTTGTACGTGAAGGAATGTTCCAACTGAAAACCAGTGCATGGCTACCATGAACTTCTTAAGTAAGGTGGAAATAATTTTTGTTATTTGAAGTCGGCTTTCACTTTTTAATAAAAGTAATTTTGTATGTTTTTTTAGAAAAAGGGCAAAACAAACTACCACACATTCCACCTGATGGTAAGTGGTTGCTGCGGTCCATAAGACATCCACATCTGTCTTCGATTAAGGATGATTAAACCAATGTGATTAAACTAATGTGCTAATTCATGCGACTGAAATTCTCGAGGATTGTTATAAGTGTAATGTACGTAATTAAAACAGTTTTAATAAATTTTGTTAGTAACCGCCCCATTGTATTACGAGAGCTTTTAAAACATGTGTCGGTTCATGTACTAAATACTAAAACTGTAACAATTGCTCCGTGGTAGCTTAGGTGCTAAGTGCTCGCTGTAAATTTACATATACAGTATGCGAGCATCCACTAAAAAGTCATTCGACCCCCGCCGAAACCAATTATATTATGTTTATATTGTATGTATAAATTGTATCTTATTATATATATAATAAAATTGTAGGTGCTGAATTACCTTGGCAATGAAGGAACAACATTGCGAATTTGAAACCCAACAACTACGCGAGTCGTAATTGTATTTAACAAATGTAGTTACAGCTCAGTTGACGACGTTGCAAATGAAATTACTTTGTTATACTACTTGTCTTTTTGCCATGCCATTTGTGAATCATGCGTACACGCCACTATTTTTTTTTACTTTTGTAAGCCAATGCTTGATTTCGCAACACGTAAGCGATGAAGAAGCGTTAGATGGTAAATCGCATAGATTTATCTGTTCTTTTTTTTTAATAACGAGTATCAACATAATAGCGGTATTAACGAAAGTATTTTGTGCCATTTAGTAGAAGCGTAAGGGAGTCCATTACCTCATCACGTTCCGTTGGCGTAATAGTGAACCAAAAGAAATGTAAAGAAAATCTTGTGAAATTCGACATATAGAATCTTTTGCATGTAAAAGAAGCTTAAATATCCAAACCGGTTATTACGCAGTGGCTAAAGATATCAGGGTTCAAATGTGATTGCCAATATGTCTACCATATGTAGCTTTTGTAACAAATTCTTGCAACCTGTGGAGACTTTTGTATACCTGTGATCTCTTTGCTACTGCACGTGATGTTAGTTTAAATTAATTTGACGACTTTTATCACGTTTAACATATAACTTATTTTTCATTTGGAATTTTCAGGGGGGTGTTTGATGTCCAGATGTGATAGTTAACGAAGGCTACCTTCAACTTTTAATTATTAATTTTTGGTCCTATCTACGCAGAATGAGCTTACAGTATCTTGAAGTCTTGAAGTAGTATGCTTGGGTTTGGATTTAATTTTATTAATTATGGGATCCCAAGCAGATGGTAGCACCCAACCATCTTCTCTATTGAAATTTGGATGTTTTCTAATTTCAATAGCCTCGCGAATCATCCATTGTAGGAATCGGTGTTCTTTTGAAAGGATTTGTGGTTTGTCAAATCTGATATTGTTTTCATTCCTTGTTCACTTAGCAGCAAAAAACCGCACAGAACAGCACTCTTGGTCACTTAGGGAATGAGATATTTGACGTCTGGTTTTCAAAGTTAACCAGCGACATATAGCAAAGTACCAAATATAAAATAATTTTTTTATCTCTATGGCATATTATAAATTTGCTGTTGTCCGAAAATATTTAAATAATTTTTAGTGGCGGGTAAGAATGTCCACTAAAGTAAGACGTCAGAGGCGACAGAGGAAACAAATCAGAGTGCAGCAGCGTATTCCTAATAACGACTAAAATAAAGAACTACGGTTGTTAACCCGCTTGCCACTATGTGGCAACTATGGCAAATATGAGGCAATTTATGGAGAGGCCTATGTTCAATAGTGGACTTTAATAGGTTGTAACGGTAACGGTAACGATAACGCAGGTCGGTGACAGGAACAGTGTGCAAGACAACTGGTACTAGGCTACTAATCTACATCTGCCACGCGTTACGGTTATACAAATTAAATGAGGACAAAACTACAAAAATCTGGTAGAGGTCTCTTTTAACATTGTTGATGTTTTCAATGAATAAAATTTGGATAAAGCTTTCAAAATTGTTTTTATATTTTTATTTTTATGTTGATTTATCAGTTATGTTTTCTAAAATTCGGATATGTATTAATAGAATTCGTCGACCTAAGTGGATATCAAAAGGTCTGAGAAAAGCTGTACGACAAAGAGGAAGCTTAGGTTTAACTACTATAAAGTAAAATCAAACTAGAATAAAACAAGGTTTATTATTTATCATTTATTACTTAGATGTTTAAATCAAGCAAAAACTAAATAATGACAAATGTATTAACCAATCAAAAATAGGTGTCAGCTTCCTGAAATGTAATAAAAAATCAGACTTGTTGCATAAATAATAATTATATTGAAAAAGTTTGAATAAGTGATAATCTTTAGACAGATCCTCAACAAATTGCTGTAGCTTTCAACAACCATTTTATTGAATTAACAAATATCAATAACAGTAATCATTGCCAAAACACTAATAATCTCACAGTACGTAGTAGCATGTATTTAGAAATTTATACTGTTATTGAAGTATTGAAATTAATACAAACATTAAATAATACGAAGTCAGAAGGTTTTGATGACATTTCAACGGATGTTATAAAAAGTTTTTGTACGGTTTTAGGTAGAGTATTAACTTACCTAATAAATCTATCTTTCAAAAAAGGTACTTTTCCTAGTATCCTAAAAAAGTCAGTTGCTAAGCCGATACATAAAAAGGGTGACACTAAAAATTTTAATAATTATGGACCTATTAGTATAGTCTCAGTTTTATCCAAAATATTTGAAAAAGCAATGGCTAGACGCATTGTAGACTTTATGATAAAACGATTTAATATTTTGAAAGCAATGGCTTTCAAAATAATAAATCGACAAGCCTTGCTGGATATAATCTTGTTGATGCAATTGTTAAAGGTATCAATAATAAGCTACGAGTTATAGCAATCTTTTTTGATATGTCGAAGGCCTTTGAATTTGTATCCCACATACATCGTACATATATTACACTTTTATATTAATTATAAAAATGTAATATATGTATTAGATAAATATTTGTATGTCATCATTATGACAAAGCAAGCTTGGACTCAAATAATTTACTAACCTTTATGGTACCATATTTTCTGCAAATAAATTATGATTATGATCATTATCAGGCTGACAAAGAAGATAGCTATATAACAATGAGGTTAAATGTGAAGCAATAAGCCAATCTATTTAAGACAAATAAAACACAACCTCCACACATTAATGATGGTAAAATACACATTAATGGCAATAAATATGACGGCTCGGTGACATAATGACTGAGCATTTGGTTGCGATGCTGTTTGCAGTCGCGGGTTGGAGTCCCGCATGGAATATGTGTTTGCATGGCCTACAAATATTTTCCGGGTCTTAGAAAAACCTAATGCTTGTGCTGGAAACTACGTTTTTTTAATTGTTATAACAGATATAAAAAAATTAAAACTAGGAACTACTTTATACAATCTGTACATATAATAAATCTGTAGAAAAGTCGTGTCTGTAATTTTAATATTTTGTGGAAAAAACAAATCCACGGGATTAAATAAAGGGCACTGAAGCCAAATTAGTGTTTATTTTTTATTTTTGTCTGTCTGTCTGTCTATATGTGTATGTGTGTCGGTATTTAGGGACCCGGGGCAACTTATAGGCTACTTTTTATCCGATAACGGAACTTCAAAAGGAGGTTTAGTATTTTCCTTCCTTTAGACGTTAATTTTATTTTATATGATTGATATACTATACTATTGATTGATTGATAAATAAAGCCTAAAATTAGTTTAATCGTTGCGTAATAAATTGAACTACGCCGATAATTTTTACGTTGCACTTTTTTCAAAACAGTGCCATCTAATGTAATATACAAAGAGTAGTAACATTTTACCTCCAGTCACTAATAAATTAAATAATATATAGAGCTTACATTTATGTTTAAATAATTTAATACATAATGGTTTGAAAATTCTAATGTTCAATTTTTAGTTATTTCGTTATTTCATTTTAGTAGGAATAAATTAATTTTATAAGTAGTACCTAACTAATTACTACTTAAATAGATAATAGTGACATCTATCGAAAATCATAAAATCTGAAATGTTTTTAAGTTTAATTTCTAACCTTTAAAAAAGTTATTAGTACGTATTAGTTTTTTATAAATAAATAAACTGATAAAAACTGCAATTATTACAAAACTTTTATTATTCTTATAGTTTAAATAAAGAGATTTTTATATACCTATTATGTATTGGTCAAATCTTAGAAATAATAATGTCATGAGTGAGGCCATCATTGCGTGAAATGGTGGCATTGCATAAAAATTTAATAGTGGTTGCTGACTATATGATGATAAAGCTATGATCGTTTGACGATATTAACAACTAAACACAACATTGCTATTTCTAGATATTGTTATATCGTAAAACTATTTCATTACACACCGCTGCTAGCATATTTTGACAGGAGCAGAATTTTTATAGAATCTATCTTATATATATTTTATATAATAATCTATGCCTAATTTACGTATTATAATATAAATGTTCGCGGCTTTGTTGTGCGATTGAGTTACCCCAGTCCCACCTCAACTTATTGTCTGAGTACTAGAGTAGGGCAGTATTGGTTTTCATAGTTTTAATCCTATAATAACCATCTACTTACTGCTAAATAAACTAATCATAAGTAACTGATCAAATTAAAGACAATTCTATTAAATACTTATTGTTGTAGCATAAAAAATGTCAGACTTACCGGTGGCCACTGTCCGGATAAAAAGTAACTCTCACTTCTGGTAGCTCAGATGGTAAGCGCTCGCTGTAAATTTAACAGTACGCAGGCAACTGGGTTCGACCCCGCTGGCACCTATGAAATTGTTAATTGCAATTTTAAATGCTGATTTACCACGCTTGGCGGTGAAGGAAAACATCGTGAGGAAACCTGCATTACAGTATGACAATAGCCGGTCTATCATTGAATGGAAACTTACCTAAACACCGATTAAGGAAAAGTTAAGATTGATTTTGATGCGATAAGTAATGAATTAGCAGTAATAGATTTATCGGAATTACAAAATCAAACAGACGTAAATCAGGCAGTTTCCATGTTTACTGACAACCTATCGAAAACAATAGATAAACACACCAAACGTGTAATTCTAAGTCGTTCTAAATACAATATAAAACCTTGGATTACTCCAGGTTTAATACGGTATAAAAACACAAATATAAATCATATGTAATCAAGGAAGAATCCAAATGACGAAACTTTACTACTCACATATAAGAGATACCGCAATTTCTGCAATGATCTTCTATTTAACTTAAAAAGAGAATATGAAAAGTGTAAATTGCAAGAAAGCCAGGGACAGCCAAAGAAATTATGGAAAGCAATAAAGGATATATGCAACATCACTACATCAAACAAAGAACCAACAGAGCTATTAAATATTCAAGGATCTATAAGCAAAAAAGAATCTTTAGATATTTGTAATACCTATTTTTCCACAGTTGAATAAAATTTAGCACACAAAATACTGATTAAAAGCAATAACACTAAAGAAAGTCTAGTGCGAAATAGTATAATTGGAAATAACACAAACTCGTTTTATTTGCAACCTACGGACGCTTACGAAATAGAAAACCTAACAACGAATCTCAAAAATGACAAAGCGCCAGGAATTGATGAACTAAGTAATACGCTGATTAAGCATATTAAGAAATTTATCACTGAGCCACTTACAGTAATATGCAACTTGAGTATTTCTACCGGCGTATTTCCAGATGTTTGGAAGACTGCAATGGTGTATCCTGTATATAAAAAGGGCCTAAAAAACTCTCCAGATAATTATCGACCCATTTCTCTGCTGAGTGCTTTTTGCAAACCCTTGAGAAATTGGCTAATAAAGACTAATGAATTACTAGAAGCACAGAATCTGCTCTCTTCAATATAGTTTGGATTTAGGAAAAGAAAATGTACCGAGGACGCTATAACCACCTTAATTTCACATATATCTTCTTGCCTTGATAAAACGAATGCTGTATTGGCGTATTCTAGACTTATAGGTTTCGACACTGTTTCCGTTTTTTTATTATGTAAAAGCTTGAAAACGTAGGATTCAGAGGATTACCTTAAGATTGTTTCAAAAGCTATTTGCAGGAACGGAAACAGTGCGTGAGAGGCACTTATATAAGTGAAATGCAGAATGTTAACTATGGTGTACCTCAGGAAGTATTCTTGGTCCCACTTTCTTTATCATATACATGAACGATGTACATCAATTCAACTCAAAACATTCAGAAATAATATGTTATGCTGATAATACGGTCATTTTATACAGTGGAAAAGATGGGACGATGTCATTTCTGTGGCGGAACGCGGTATATCACAAGTTGCTCATTAGTTAAACGCAAACCTGTTAACTCTCAATATCGAGAAAACTAATTATATGTGTTTTCATAAGACCCGTTCCTCAACACCACCTACTGAAAAAAGAGCATTTAGCCGCGTACAGGAATTGCAATCCCGATAAATCCCATTTCGCTAAACATCTCTTGGACACTGGACACAACCTAACCAACGACCACTCCTTTAAAGTCTTACATACTTGTAATAAAGGGCTGCGACTGTGTGTGCTGGAACAATTGGAGATATTAAAAAATAAAAATAGTAATGTTGCACTGCTGAATGAACAAACAAATGTTTCTAACTCACCTCTCTTAAACATCTTTAAACCTGCTCTCTAATAGCGGACAGCCTCGCAATATGGTCGTTCGTCACCTTCACGGTGATCGGCGATTGGTCGCGTGGTTTGAGGGTAGGCGGGAGTTTCGCAGCGGTTTTAAGTGGGGAGCGGTTGCGTCGGCGAGTCTTATAAATAGCAGCTGTTTTTGGCTCACCGCTCACTTAGCGGTCAACCACCGTAGAGTCTACTACACCTGAAGATGCCTCGTAGAGGCGAAACACGTGTCGTATTTTCGTTGGTGGTGTGTCTTTCCTAGTGTAGTTGTGGTGGGAGTAGTGGTGCTGGGATTAGTGGTGACGGGGATAGTACGCAATTGAGTAAGGACGAGGTGCTCTTCAAACTTGGTAAGACACATCATTTTATTTTATTGAGCGGATATTGGCAAAGTAAATTTTTCCAACCTTAATATAATGGATTTCCGCAAAGTAACGCCTGATTCTATTAATTATTTTACATTTTTCAGTGTCCACGCTTGACAAGCGGGTTGGCAATCACAGCTTTTAATTACATTGTGCTGTTATCAGGAAGATGCTGCCACCCATCTCCTATTTCAGTTTTCCTCTGTCACCGCCTACAACATCCACGAGACGAAATGGGGTAGTGGTTTCTTTTCCGCCGCCTCTACATGGCTAATATATTTCTACTCCCGTTCATCATTTCGATTCCCCCCATATAGATTCGTCGTATATATGCATAGTTATTTATATGTACTTATTATATATGTATAAACATGTATATATTTGTAAATATAATATGTTTGTATGTATATATTCGTTTATATATGTATGTATAGGTTATATTTGTATAGTTTAGTGTGAGTTGCCAACTGCATATTTTTATTATTGCATGCTTATTTTATTTATATTATGTTCTACTAGCGCCTAAAATTCAATATTCCAACGTTTTGTCGCATGAAATCGTATCTAACAATCATATTGAACATATAAATGATATAAAAAGCACATTGTCAGAAAGATAAATGATTGTTGAACTTATAATTTTTTTTTAAATCGATTAATTGCTATTTTTACATAAAAAGTGGTTTTAGTGGCTTATGTTGTAGCTTTATCAAGTCCGCATGGAGGGGGTAAACACGATAACTTTTGAAAATATCAATTGTTTAACTCAATCTATTTTTTTATCTCTTCATCTGTGCATGTGGGTAGTCATGGAATGTAAATAGCAGTTTAATTTTGTTTTGTTTAGTTACAATTTTTTTTGGCTGAGAAATACCGAAATTTTCGGTGTTTTGAGTAGCCTTGTAATAATTTATTTTCTACCGACTTCAAAAAGGAGACGGTACTCAATTCGACTGTATGTTTTGTTTAATGTGTTTGTTTATGTACTTTTTTCTAGGTGAACCGAATTCGATGATTCTTTTTTTATTTGAAAGCTGTTGCTTTTCGTGTGGTTCCATATAAATTTTATCAAGGTCTGACCAATAGTTTTTGAGTTATTCTTAATAATTTATATTGAAGTCGGTTGTACAAATTTTTTAATTTTAAATTATATTAAATACACTTTGCTTTGCCTCACTGTCACTCGGCGCTCGGCCGCCGTTGTGAGTGGATTACTGTATCGTTTGCTTATAGCAGCGGTAATAGGCAACAAAAATATCGATCGCTGTAGAAACACAAAATATTCCAAAAACCAAATTTGGTACATACTCGACCAAGGTTATTATTTTTATAATCACAGATTTTTATTACAATATTTTGTGTCACTAAAAATACGTAGGATTTATATATAAATATACTTATACGCACCGGCAGGCGAGTAGGATTAATATATAAATATACTTATAAGTACCGGCAGGCGAAGTGTAGGGCATCACCCCACTAGATGGAGTGACGACGACGGTAAGACATGCAGGAAGTCAATGGATGCAGAAGGCTCGTGACCGTGTTTTGTGGAGTTCCTTGGGGGGGTCTATTTTCAGCAGTGGACTTGTGAAGGGCTGTAGTGATGATGATAATGATGATAAGTCTTGGATTTTATGAAGTGATCTGAAGGTGTACTTCGGTATCTGCTACTGGAACTCCTCGACGAGTAGAACTAGATGCGCCGAAATTGTGCTCATTATGTTAGTTATGATGAGAACTTACCCCCAGACTTGACGGAGTGACCTGAATGTGTACTTCGGTGAATGTTACTGGAATCCCTCGACCAGTAGTACTAGCTGTGCCGAGTTTGGCCTCGTTTTGTTAGTTATGATGAGACCTTACCTCCGGACTTGATAGAGTGACCTGAAGTATGTCACTATAAGGTCATAATTTGTATTAAACTGTAATTAAATTTACATGCATTGTAATTTATTTATAAAGAAATATATATTTTGGTTATAATTTTTATCAATAGCTAATCGATTATTTTTGCTTGCTTTTTAATCGATTTAACAATGTTCCATCTCTAGACCATTCTATAACGCAAAGACTATAGTTGATGTAATTTTAAAGAAGAGATAATATTATTGTATTATAATAATATAAGTTTCACCTATGTTATGACTTTCATTTGGGCTAACTTGTCAAATCAATTCAAATTAATTAAAATTACCGTTTTTGATAGTAGTGATCTCTTCTAGTGCTGAGTTACGTTGGTTCTAAAAATAATCTAAGGCAGCATTGTTTTCACGTGAAAAATGAGAAATAAAATATATTTTGTTGTTGAAAATGTGTACATAGTGATTGTTACCGCCACTTCTCAAATTGAAATGTAATTCTTCACATGTAGCCGTAGGAAGACCTCCATAATACAATTAAAAGTATTGCAAAACTTAAGTAAAAGCATCAGTTTTCTTCATTAGAGTTTCCTCATAATATAAATGTGCTTTTCTTAGCGTATTAATGCGGTTTAAAAATAATATACTCAATTTTAATGACAGAGGGTAGCGTGACCTTGTCAGGTCGTAAAGCGCAACCTCTCACTTCGCATTCTAGGTGTAAAAAAGTTTATAAATCAAAATTACACACTTCTTAGATCTCGAATATATTTTACCATGTAGTGGCGATCTAAGAATATCGTAACTGTCGTAGATGCGACAGAGAAAAACTGAAACAGGAGATGGGCAGCAGCATCTTTATAGTAACAACTAAATAAAAAAAATACTGCTGTTGCCAATCAGCTTGCCAAGCGTGGCAACTATGGCAAATATCTCTCCTATGAGGCAACCCATGCAGGAGACCTATGATCAGCAGTGGACTTTAGATAGGATAGATACAAGTTCAATACAAATACTTCTTTGGTTCAAAATAATGAACTGACAGTACTTATCTCAAATAATACTACTTTTATTTTTATACCTTGCAACAGCTAAAACTCCAAATAAATATTATGAAAGATTCATAAAAGTGTGGTTTAATTTACTGCTTTAAAATTTTCAATACGCATTTTCTATTCCAGTTTTACTAGTTCCTTCAATCTCTAACACGACTACGAGTACGTAAATCAAATTATTTTCCTTTGAACTTAATACATATTAATTGACCAAGTGTATGTTTTGTAAGTAAGACAGGGTTCTGTTTATTGAAACAATGATAAGTCATAATCAAATAATTAAATAAACGCAGTGATGGATTTATAATAAGGCACACTAGGCACTGGCCCAGGGCATCACCGCAGACAGGGCATCGGTTATTAAACTTCTGATAAAAAATTATAATGTTTTATTATGGAAAAAATGCATGTTACTAATAGTCAAACAAAATAAAAATTAATTTCTCGCTATTATAAATGCACACAGTGCATTTGAATTTGATTTATTGTGAAACATACTTTCCCGGATTTCTCTATTAGTCAAGGAAATAGTATTTCAGCCACTAAAGTATACCTTAAAAAATTTAATTATATTACTTCAAATAAAAAAAACAATATAAAATTTAAAATTGGGGTATCATTTGTTATAAAAACCTAGGGCACCAAAAAGTTTAATCCAGCGCTGAATTAACATTACAAAGTACCCAGACCGGCAACACAGAGGCAAAGCTTCTAAGGAGCTGTCAAAAGTTTTACCTATTTTGGTAGGGTTGGCACAGGAGGACAAAATTAAATATACAAAACTTATCAGCTTTATAATAGATATACTTAAGAAAGAATTTTTTTTACAAACTACGTATTCTAATTATTTTACTTTTATAATTTTTTTTCCTCAAAAATTTGTTGTGGCTTTTAATTAAATGGTAAATTCTAAATCTATTCTAAAGTTTTTTTTTTTAATTATCTATTGGAAAGAGCTCACATTGCATAACAAAATACAATCTTCCACGCGTTTTAATATTTCACTACCAATATATGCAATGTTTCTTTCGAGTTCAAAATATTCGCGAAATGTTTGCTCAAGCAATTCAACAAACGCGAAATATTGTCCGGAAGTATTATTGAAAAACCCGATTGAACACTATCTTCATTAAAACCCTTGTAATGACTGAAAAATGAATCTTTTCCCAGTAGTAACGTACAATTTTATTTTCTATCATTTGTGGTGTTTGAGACAACATTTTCTGTACAAATATCCCGACACACCATTATACTAAAAAATATTTTTTTTTTATCAAACCATTTTTTATTCTGGTAAATCAAATCGATAATTATTTGTTCCTACTGTTAACACGGGGGCAGTAACATCGTCTGGTTGCGGTGATGGTGTATTAAAAATACGACATTTGTCTGGTTTCATAAGTAACATATCGAAATCGTATTCGCAATTAGTATTTTGAGGTTTTCTTAAGATATTGGTTATGAACATCTTATTGAAGGCAATACTAACTTGTTGACATGTTGGTTCCTGGAAGTTACCACCCGCCTGTCGGACTTTGCCAAAGAAATTTTCGAGACAATCTTGATTGAGACATCTCGTAAATATAAATTAATTCAATTTCTTCTAATTTTAATTCTTCAAGAAGTTTTATTAAATATTTTATAAACACTTGAAATCCGTGAATGAAACTCATGTTATTTGTAACGTCTTTCCGCCTATCATTTCTTATTAATTTTAAGTTCCTGAAGAATGTTAGCATTTCTTCTAAAAACTCAATTTGATAACTATAGCATTGAAAAGCTGTTTTATAGTTATTAGGAGATTGCAGTGTACTTGAGTCACATGAATAATTCTTTACTCATGTGCTTGAGTTTAATAAATCAAACAAGTTATTAATTTTATTAACAAAATAAGGCAACCTCATTAAGATTTATATCTACATATGTAGGTATTAGTACACCATATTTACACTTTTTCATATTTCAATTGATACGAATTATTCTTTAAAAGACAAAATTTGACACTTATTATTTTTTACATAACCCTGTGTTTGAGCACTGGCTGAGCCGGTTTAAAGCAGTTTCTATGTGTAGGTGACGAGCCGCCAGTGCTTACGCACACACGCGCCTCTAGCTTGTAGTAGTGTACCTATCATAGCGCGGTTGTATGAAGCTTTGACTCTGTACGGTACGGTTTCCTTACTCATGTGCCGGCAACGTGGAGGAGCGTCTACAGTGTCAAGACGTCTGGTACTGTGAATGTTAATCCGTCTGAAAGGCTTGACTATAAAGACGTTTACGGGATAACAAAGATGAAATAAATATCTATACATATAAATAAAATTGAAGTGTCTGTCTGTAATATCGAAATAGCTGCCTTTTATTGAGATGATGGGGTTATTTTCACGGCAATAAGACATGAAGAACCAATTTTAACATTTTTGTCTTCTTGTCTGTGTGCCGTCTATTTGTTTGTCTGTCCAGGCTAATCTTCGAAATGGCTGAACCGATTGTAATGAAACTATGAAACTTGACGAGCAGTTAGAGAGCAATGCCAGGAGTGACCAAGATCAATTTTTATAATCGAAAAATTGATAAAATAAATGGTCTGTTATTATGATCTTAAATCTAAATCTTCACATTAATAGATCCTACTCAAGCAAAGCCGGGTCGTGTTGCTAATGAATCCTATATATTTTCGAGGTTTTCTCTGCATTGTCTAGTTGCAAAGGAAGTTATAGTTACATTTCTGTGAATAATTTCAGACATGTGTATAATACACGATACACATGTCTGAAACATATACAATAGTATAATATTACTCAGGAATGAAACCTTAAATTTCACTCCTTTCGTCTTACAAGCAATTATACAAAAGAAACTGCCGGCGTCAACTTAATGCAAAGTAATAATTCAGGAACAAGGGCCGGCAGACGCTAGTGATGGGCGTTTATTTCTAATCGTGAAAGTTCTAATGGATTATTTTATTTTTCATGAGTTGCTTCTTTCAATCCAATTAACAGGAATTTTATTACACGCCGTACATACTAATAAATTTAATTTGTTCTAAGGCAAAATCATTATTATAATATTAGAGAGGCAAATGAGTAACAGTGCTGGATTACCACGTGAAGGAAAACATCGTGAGGAAACTACACGTCTGAGAAATACAATATTTCAAGGACATGTGAAGTCCAAGAAACAAATACTGGAGCAGCGCTCCATAACTCCTCAAAAATTGAGGGTTCAGTGCTCAGCAGTCCACTATCATGTTACGGTAGACCTCTCGAAATGAGTTGCGAATTTAAGGGGTAATTTCCTGTTGTATGCAAGAGTCAACGCAATTCATATTTTACTGTAACAGGTTGCTATTAAAAACGATTAGGCGAGTACAATATCTAAACTTATAATTCACTGACGTACGATACGCTGCACTGCCTATTCTAGTTATTTATTTCATTATCGAGATGGATTTCTTGCGTTATCAATAAAACTTCGGAAAAAAATCTATAACGATATTTATTACAAAAAATAATAAGTCGTTCATATATCAATTTATTGCTTAGATTACCATGGCTAAGTGCCTACTTGTATCTCCCGCTTTGTACATCACATGAATTAGTGCATCCATTGTTGTTTCAGGTTGACTACGCATCAGTAGCTTTGTTTGATTGAAACTGGTTACAGGTGGTTTATTCTTCTTTATAGGTCCATAAACGCCTTTTTATAGAACAATAGTGACGAACGAGCACACCGTCTGCCTGATGGTAAATGGATGCTGTGGTATCTAAACATCTACATTTATCCTCAATTAAGAATCAAATTCTAATGCGTTGTCACCCCTGAGAACTAAGTTGGAATGCCTCGTATTCAGTAGAAATGATTTTCAGTTCTCTACACTCCCTATACGAAACAGCTAGAATAAGCTTCTATTTAACGCTGATATTCTGTGAGAGAGTGATTTTTCTCTGGTATAGACGACCCATCCGTAATACGAGTACTCGTACAACCATAATATAGACGTGGAATGGCTCTACCGATAATAAACATCTCTTGCTGGACATAGGCCTCTCCTGTTATGAGAAGGACTTGCCTTAATCTTCAGGACTATCAGGGGAATGACGATCGAGGCGCGCATATCGCACCTTTGGCGCTGCTGTCCGTCGCCGGTTTAGTAATTTAAACTTTGAAGTAAATGATATGGTTATGTTATGGTATATAGTAACTATTAATATACAAACATAATAGTATATGGGATATATTCGCCCCATTACTATTCCCCGCCGCTGCTATAACCTCACGATAATTAAACTCGTCAAGGGTAGTCACACCACTTTACGCTACGTCGGTCGGCACCCTTATTTGCGACTTTGAATGCTGTTGTTGAGTTCGAAAGTTCGCGTAAGTTTATATGATCCTTTGATTATGCACGTAATAGCGCTGTGCATCATGTTTAATTAAATTTGGATGTTGTTGTTTTTAAATTACTGCATCGCGCATTACTGCGTTTTAAAAGAGACAGTTCTTTTGTATGGAGAATGGGCCACCAAAAACTGTGATGACTCGTAATGAAATGTATGTAGATTTATTCCTTATAATCTCTAGATTACTATAGTAATATTAGTTGTACCATATATAAAGGAATACTGAGAAAATAACAATTAAACGGCAATCTCATTATAACCTAAAACCCATACGGGCGACTGTCTAATAGTTTTTCATTGATATCCTATGTTATAAAAGTATAAAAAAGTTGTAGGTTCTTCGAATTCTTAAGTACTACTTGGTGGATGGAATTTTTTTTAGTAGTACCGGAGTAAACAATACGAATAAACAGACGCGGTGATGTATTGATTCTTAACTGTATTTATTATTTATTGTGGTGTATTGAATACTAAGGAGAATACATTACAAATGTATTCAAGTGAAGCAAAAAGTAAGCCAAACCTATGCTCAACTAATTCTAAAAACAAGCACACATGTACTTATTTATCTAATATCATTTGCAACCAGTAACACGGTTTTAGGTGCATGTGTGCGTCCAACAGTGAACTTTTAAGGAGTGTTTTGCGAGTTTTACCTCTACAGCAGCGATTGAGAAAATAAATAGCACGTAAGATGTTTTGAACTGGTCGTGTTAGGATAAAAACTCTGTATTGTCACTGTATTTGTTATTGTAAAATCATCACATTCTTAAAGCAGTATTAAAAGTGACACATGCCACCAGGTGCAGTGTCAGGACATTGTTATTAATATGTATTGATTGAATAACATGTTTACATTCCAAGCACCATTAAAACCAAAATGACTGGATAGTAACATATCCGATTTTGATATTAACCACGAAAAATTAATAGCATGTAAGTTGTTTTGAACTATTTGTGTTAGGATAAAAGAAACACTGTATTGTCACTGCATTTTATTGTTTATTATTGTAAAATCATCATATTCTGAAAGCAGTCTATTATAAGTATCACAGGCCGCGAGGTGCAGTGCCAGGACATTCTTTTAATATGTGTTGATTGATTAGCATGTTTACGTCCAACCACAATTGAAGCTAAAATGTAAAATTCTCGAGTAGCAGTCTCGTACCGGTAGTCTCAGTGTGGGGCGGCTACCCTCTAGATGGAGTGACGACCTGGTAAGACATTTAAAAAGTCGATGGATGCAGGTGGCTCAGGACCGTGCTTTGTATAATTCCTAAGGGAGGTCTATGTTCAGCAGTGGACTTGTGTAGGGCTGTAATGATGAAGAAGTTTTAAACTAGTTGTGTACGGATACGGCTCGACCGGGGTAGGACACGCTCTCACGGAAAACGCTACCAGCGTAAAATAGTAGCTTAATGCTCCTGTGTTTTGTATGGTGAGTGTAGAGAACCGGAGTCCTTTTTTACTGGAAACGAAGCACTCCATCTTAGTCCTCAGGGGTGACAATGCATCTGCATTTTGATTCTTAAACGAGGATAAATGTAGATGTCTATGAGCCACAGCATCTACTTACCATCAGGTGGACCGTGCGCTCGTTTGTCACACTTATTCTATAAAAAAAACAAAAGGAGATTGTCAATTGAAAGAGATACGAAAAGGTACCAGAGCATCTATTCAACTTGCTCGGCGTTTATTTATAATAAGGCACATAGTAGAAACAGGTCAAGTAAGCAACAATAATTACAAGTTTTATTGATTATTATTCGTCATCATTACAACAATTCACTGCTGAACATAGGTCTTCCCTAAATTAAATATATAATGTAAAATATTGTATAGCCCTTCCGTCAACTGCCATCGCGTTTCGTCCCGTATGGTGTCGTAAAAGTCGTAACAGAGTAAAATAAAGATACCAGGAGATAAGCAGCAACATCTCCCTATAGAATACCACAAAAAGCTTTGGTTGCCACAAGCGTAGCAACTGTGGCAAAAACTACCATATAGTAATGATGCATATTTATATTACTATATAAATATGCATCATTACTACTTGTGTATAAATTATTCCAATCATTGTGAGGTTCATTTAAGTGGTATTCACAAATACGAGCGCACAGTGGCACATAAAATGAGTTATCAATCAGCAATCTCTCTTTTAGGTTAGTAGTTCTTTTAGTTTAGGTATTAAGAATCTAAATAAATGATTACATAAGTTAAAAATACAGTGACGGGAGTAGAAGCAACACGCTTATAACTAGCCACAGAATAGAATAGAATCATTTTATTCAATATAGATTACAATACATAATACTTATTAAAAGTCATTTTTTACTTTTACCACTGGTTCGCAAAAAAACCTCTGTCCTGGGAAGAACCAGCAAGAAACCCAGCGAGACAATTTTTGAAAAAGCACATTTTACAATATAATATTTTATACAATTGTTTTGAAAACATTTGGAAACAGCATGGTAGCGATCACCTCATTCCCAGGGTTATTATCAGTCATGTACTCTCTAGTAGTATAATAACCCTTACTAAACAATTTTGCTTAAGAAATAATTTAAACCTTTGATAGAAAAGGTCTGCATATTATTACAGTAATTGTTGATGCCGCTCTGGAAATGGCAGGAGTTACAGTTACAGGCATAAGGGGTGGCTGTGGCATGTTACCGATGTCTTCAATATTCATGGATTGTAATTCCATATCTCTGTTATAATTTGTGTCTCCATACAGTTGTAGAAACTCTCGACCGACAAGATTGCAGACTCGATTCTAAATGATCCACCTGAAAAGTGTTTTTTTTTTCATCAACTAACCGAACAGACTATAGTTTTACAGTGTCTACCCCCTGAATAATAATATTTATTAATATTTTATTTATTTCAATCTTTATTACTAATAAACAGTCTTAATGCCTCTTAAATTATATATAAATAGCATGTACTTGTTTCCTTCATAATACTTTTGTAGTAAACCAGATTCCACTAAGGTAGAAGAAATAAAATACATCAAATCAGAAAGGTGTAGTAGTTATTAGTTAATTATTAGTTATTAGTTAGTAGTATTAAGGTGTGAAAGTGAAGTAGTTATTTTGAATTATAACATTATTTGACAAAGTACAAGTTCTTAGACATTTTATTTACACTAATTTCATTTAAGGTAAAAAATATTACTTGTATATTAAGTACAAAGGCATACAAATATAGGGTAAGGTAAGGAAGAAGTAGCATCTATCTAATAACAACTAAAAATAAAACTGTGGTTATCAAATATCTCCTCTATAAGGCAATCTGTGGGGGAGGTCTATGTTCAGCAGTAGACTTTTGATAGGCTGTAAAGTTAAAGATAACCTGGTGGTGAATAGCCAAATTGTTTGTAGTGTGAGTGTATGATACTACAAACATCAATCTGTGTGCCAAAGTGATTATGCCAACTCCTCCGGGCAAGCCTATTTCAGGCAGGGGATCACTTACAGGCTGTTACAGTAAAGTAAGTACCTTGTGTGATAGTATCCACTGCAAAATAATATCTCTTTCTGTTGAGTTAATTGGCACAGCCCGTGTGTGGTGAGCTCTTAAAATTGAAGATCCACATGGAATACAAATCTTCTAATGGAATGAGCAGTTTCAATACTTTCTTGCAATATTCTTAGGCAGTTACAACAAACTGCATCAAGTAGGTGTAACTGAAAAAATTGGGAATGTAAATAAAAATAAAGTAAAGAAATATTAAATTCAGAAAGAATGTACATTACCTATAATGAACAAAATAAAATAAAATAATGTAAACAAAATTCTTGCTTCACTGATGGAGTTTAAATATAATAAACATAAATAGTTAATGTATTTAATCAAATATTAATTATTTTTAACACTTTATTTTATATATATATTTATATATATATAGGAATACATATTAGTGTTAGTTAATTAATTTATTAATATTAATTAATTAACACTAATATGTATTCTATATACTAATACGATACTAATAAGAATCGTGTTTGTCATTTGTTTTAGGTAATTCAACATAAATTATAGATTTTCCAAAATTCTAGAAGCAAAAGTAAACTTGTACTCGTATTATACACTCACATATACTTTTAATTAAACTCGTCAGTTTTCATTTTCGAATGTCATTGGCGAATTAAATACATAATTTGGAATATTTGGCTAACCTGTATGATATAATCCAACACTTGTTGCATTGATTAGACATTGACATATGAATTTGTTAGTAATATAAGGGATATTTATTAGTATTTTTACAAACTTAAAATAATTAAGTACTAAAACATGTATAGATCGTTAAGTGTCTGTGGGTGTGGGTCGTTTATTATTATTTCTAAAAAATCGTACCATATCTCAATATTCAGTAAAAATAAAATAAAATGTAATACATTATAAACGAAAATTAGTAGTTTTCGTTTCCGTAGTATATAATATTCCGTATAATATTTTTGGACTAGAACTTCGAGAGTGACAAAAATAAGATATATTTCACATAAAAGTTTGAAACTTTAAATCAATTGTAGGTTTTGTACAGTTGAATTCTTCGCATTCCATAAGATAAGATACTCACCTCTTGAGAAATCCACAAATATAAAAGTTGGCGCACATCTGCTCCTGTCTCGGCTAGTTATTGTCTTCGCACAGTGCGTTGAAATCCACAAATATTATTTAATTGTTTTCAGTATATGCTGATCTTCCAGATGCAATAAGTACAAAAAAAAACAGCAGCCTGACGAATGTCAATGCCGTAAAGTAATACCAGGCCGCCGGCACAGACATAGATATGATGCTTATATTATGATAATATGGCCGTCGGTTATTACCCAGCACGGAAGTCAATGACAAAATAGCGTTTCGTTCCACGGTGTCTTTGAACCATGTTATATGATATAAGCTAACACTTTTAGAAATAGGATAAAAATCTCAGTGGCATCATAATTTTTAGTAATAAATATATAATATACAAATAAGTATAAATATAATATGTATATGATAAGTTATCTTTGTAAAAAACATTTTCTTTTAATAGAAACTGCAAAATGATTCATTACACGCATTTTTCCATATTACATTAACCAGAACACGGAATATCAAAACCACTAATTTTTTAGATTTCTTGATTCCGTTTAGATATTCATAAAATCTATAGGCCATTTATTATAATAAATTGGTAACTTTTTTGTATGCAATACCATTAAGGGTCGTTAAAATTTCTAGTGGGCCCAAAACGACTGAGACCTTTCGTATGTACTTTTAGTAGTATCTCAAAGCAAATTCTGCCAACGGGGATCTATTATATAGCCTTGCTCGTCCGTCCGTCATTAATTGTAATAAGTCTTTTGTCTGTAAGCAGTTTTCCGTAGATATTTTTTATTATTTAAAATTTATTTACACCCGTCTATTGGCGGGTAAGAATACCCACTACCCCATATCTTCCCGTGGATGTCAATAAAATTACAATAAAAAAACTGCGGTTGCCAATCAGCTCGCCAAGCGTGGCAACTATGGAAATATACCACCAATGACTAGAGTTACAAAAAGGCGGCCCCCAGTCCCCGGCGGCCCTGCTATTCCTGGCTACGGTGGCGTCCATGGTAACGGCGGGGCAGGGGGTGCTAAGAATTTCCGGTGGAGGTTCGATTGCCACTAACGACGACTTTACCGGGCAACATATAACACACGCACCCTGAGGACTGACGAGAAGATCCTAGAGCTGGAAGAAGAGATAGACAAGTTGCCGGAATATTATAGGATTATCCGAGGTCCGAAGAGAGGTGGAGGACAAGGTAATCCTCGAATCCAAACTTGGGCCCATAGACCTCTACGTCTATCCTCCATTACGAATTAAAATGGATAACTCGCATCTGAGTCACCCGTGAGGACTAAGTTAGAATGCCTCGTTTCTAGTAAAAAGGATCTCCGGTTTTTTACACTCACCATACGGAACACAGCATCGTTTAGCTGCTATTTTACGCTGGTATTCTGTGGAACGCGGTCCTTCCCCAGTCGAGCCGACACATTCGTGCGTTGTAGCACGAATGGGAATATTCTAATAATATAGCTACAGCATGGATCTACCACGTAAAAATTTTATTTTAAAATTAAATTAAATTGTAAATTTTAACATTTAAAACATTGACATTTAAAATAATCCAGGTAAGAAGTAAAAAAAGTGGAACTATTCTTGGAACTTTTAATTATCGTTCCTTAGTCTTATAAATTTAATTCAAAGTTGGATAAGAAATTAGCTCTTTATCTCAAGTTTCACGGCGACAACGTTATTCTCGCAAGGCGTCGGATTTTATACTTTCGTAAACGATAAGTATTTATGTAACTGCTTTTTTACCTTTTGACTATTAATTAAATATAATAGAGATCGCTTGGCGTAGTGTAGTCACAGTACCTAATTAAATACCGCCGGAATACCAAAGAAAGAAAAAAATTGAAATATAGGAACTTTTAACAATATCTTTTCTTTATCGAGCTCTGCTGAAACTGAGCTTTTTACCCGCGGCTTCGCTCGCGTGGGCATCAAATTAGACACATCAATAATAACATTCCGTGCCAAAGTTAAATAAATTGGATCACTTGTAGAGACACCTCGGTATCTGTGTCTATATTGGACGTAAATAATTGAAATTTGGCAATATAATATGCTACAGAATCACGTGAGTTTATCAGAAATGCATTAATAACATACGTTTAACAACACTTTCACATGTCTTCCGATGTGGCTTTATGAAGGGTAAATTGCACTGGAATCAGAAATACGTTAATTACATAATATTCATAATTAAAGTTCATGTAGTTTTGACAAAATAATGTTGAATTTCATGTTTTTTGTTAATACACGGCATAGTGTTTATATGCGTTATTTGATTCAAATAATTGGCCCCATTGAACATTCATTGGCATCATAATATACATGCCGTCGAGGGTCAGAGAGTCAGAGAGTCAGGGGTTTCCATGCTGGCCTACCTTCCGGTGATCCTGTTATGGAATACGGGCACGCGACCCCGGCTCCCGAGCTACTGTTATTCTCATACCTTTCCTGCCGAGATAACAGTATCCTTACACCTATGCTCCTACCCCAAACTTTTTCCTTTCCCAAAATGGTAGCTTCCTCTACCAACAATAGCATACCCAAAGAGGGTTGGTGTTAGGCAGGCGGCCGACTGTAAAACTTCTGCCAAATCCCATGCAGTAAATGAATAGTACGAGCTGTGGGATATGTGACAGGGCTAGGCGTACCTGCAGGCGACGCGCAGGCAGCACCCGGCTCCTGTGGGAAGTGGGCAGGGTTGTCGCACCTTACGGAGCGGGTGCGACGTAAGAGGCAAGCCCGGAGAGAGAAGAATGTCAGAGTGAGGTTTGCAAGCTGGAATATAGGTACGATGACTGGAAGAGGAAGAGAGTTAGCAGATGTTTTGAAACGACGAAGAGTGAATGTTGCCTGTTTGCAGGAAACAAAATGGAAGGCAATAAAGCAAGAGAGATTGGGGAGGATACAAGTTTTATTATTGTGGAAGTGATGGGAAGCGAAATGGAGTAGGAGTTGTGTTAGATAGTGGAATGAAAGAACGAGTGACAGATGTGAAAAGAGTAAATGACAGAATGATAGTTGTTAAATTAATGATTGAAAACAAAGTAGTGAATGTTGTAAGTGTGTGTATGCTCCGCAAACAGGCTGTGAAGAGAGTGTGAAAGAGAAGTTTTGGGAGGAATTTGATTGTATGATGATGGGAATACCTGAGCGTGAGGATGTTTATATGAGGAGATTTTAATGGACATGTAGGAGAGTGAATGACGGTATGAAAGAGTACACGGTGGATGGGGTACGGAATGCGGAACCGTGAGGGGAAGTTCTTCTGCAAGCAGCATGTGCTTTGACCTGGCTGTAGTAAACACGTGGTTCCAAAACGAGATCAGCATCTTGTTACTTATAAAAGTGGCCACCACGCGACACAGATCGACTATCTTCTGATAAGACGGAACCAAATCAAGAGTGTAAAAAACTGCAAAGTGCTTCCAGGTGAAGACTTAGTATCCCAGCACCGAATTCTGCTGGCTGACATCTGCTTAACTGTTCGCCTCAACAAACATAAGGATCGTCCCCCACCCAAAATAAAGTGGCATTTGTTGCATAAGGAGGGGTATGCAAGTGAATTTAGAGAGCTAGTTGTAAACAAGATGATAGAGATGGGTGATATGGAAGGAATGAGTGTGAATGAGTGCTGGAAGGAAATGGCTGATTGTATCCGAAGTGTGGCAAGGAAGGTGTTAGGAGAATCAAAAGGGAAGCGTATGATAGATAAGGATGGGTGGTGGTGGAGTGAAAGTATTAGAGAAGTTTTGAGAGAAAAGAAAAATGCCTTTAAAGAATGGCAGAGCGTAGAAGACCAGAATGAATCCATAAAAGAAAGTAAGAGAGGAGCGTATAAAGAATGTAAGAAGAGAGCGAAGAAGGAAGTTGCTATTTGTAGGGCAGAGGCGCAAGATAAATTATATCGGTCCCTTGAAAGCCTCGAAGGGCAAAAACGACTTTTTCAAATTGCAAGAGCGAGAGAAAGGAATGGAAGAGATGTTTCACATGTAAAATGTATAAAAGATGATTCTGGAAGGATTTTGACTGACGATGAAAGTATAAAGAAGCGATGGAAGGAGTATTTTGAGAAATTGATGAATGAGGAGAATGAATGGAATGGTATGCTTGAAAACCCACCAGTGAATATGGGCTTAGTGAGAGAAATTAGTGTGGAAGAAGTAAAAATGGCTGTTAGGAATATGAAGAATGGGAAGGCGGTCGGCCCAGATGGAATACCAGTAGAAGTGTGGAAGTTGCTGAGGGCGGATGGATGGAAGTGGTTGAGTTTATTTTCGGTAAATTGTTGCAGGAGGAACAAATACCTGAGGAATGGTGCAGCAGTATACTGGTCCCCATTTTTAAAAACAAAGGAGACGTCCAAAACTGCAGCAGTTACTGGGAATAAAACTCATGTCACATACGATGAAAGTCTGGGAAAGAATAATAGAGAGAAGAATGAGAAGAGTGTGAGATAACACAAAACCAGTTCGGATTCATGCCCGGTCGAGGTACGACAGATGCCATTTCGCATTACGCCAATTGTGCGAAAAGTACAAGCGCGTGCATAAAGATCTGCACATGGTTTTGTCGACCTTGAAAAGGCGTATGATCAGGTTCCCGTGAGGTTTTGTGGTGGGCGTTAAAGATGAAAGGTATGCCTGGGAAGTATGTGAGGTTGGTCCGTGCTATGTACAGAGCATCCGTACATATGTACGATCTGCCGCGGGAACTACGGGCAGTATCGATGTGGCGGTAGGGCTGCACCAGGGTCGGCATTGAGCCCTTACCTCTTCCTACTGATTATGGACGCTTTGACGTCGGACCTGCAGGATGAGGCACCCTGGTGCATGCTCTTTGCCGATGACATCGTGCTTGTCGGGAAGAAGGCATCGAGGTACAGAGCAGACTGACGGGGTGGCAACGGAGGCTGGAAAGTGTTGGCTTGAAGATCAGCAGATCCAAAACCGAATATCTGTGCTGTGATTTCGGCGGCTTTCCAGTCCTGTACCCATGTCGTTGGATGGCGCTATACTGCCTATCTGCTCAGATGTCAAGTACCTCGGTTCCCTCATTCAAGGCGACGGCGGAATAGATAGAGCTGTGCAGCATAGGATTAACGCAGGGTGGATGAAATGGCGACAGGTCACAGCCACAACGTGCGACCCCGAATGCCAATAAGGCTGAAGGGAAAATTTACAAATCGATCATCCGACCTGTCGTCATGTATGGAAGTGAATGCTGGGCCGTCAAGAAGAAGGATGAAAATAGACTGCATGCGAATGAAATGAGAATGTTACGATGGATGTGTGTGACAAGGATGGATAAGATAAGGAATGAGTATATAAGAGGAAGCCTGAAAGTAGCGCCAGTGGTAGAAAAGGTGAGAGGAAGCAGATTGGCATGGTTTGGGCATGTGATGCGGAGGAATGAAAGTCATGTCACAAAACGAGTGTTGAATATGAATGTGGAGGACACACGGGCAGAGGAAGGCCGAATAAAAGATGGATCGATTGTGTGAAGAGTGATATGAGAATGAAAGGAGTAAGTATGGAAATGACGGCTGATAGAGAGGAATGGAACAAAAAGATTTACTGCGCCGACCCCAGATAATGGGAAATGGTTTAGAGAATGATGATCATAATATACATACCAGTATTTTTTACGTTCAAGTAGACTTCAAAATTTGGTAAATGTAGTCCTATTCACGGTAAACGTGTGAGAAGAACTGTATTCATAAACGGGAGTAAAAATATACAGAAGGTGGGCAGCAGCGTCTTGCTGATCACAACTCAAAAAAGAAACTATTGGTAAATTCAATTGTGCATACCTTAAGCGCATTAAAAAATTACGTATAACATGATTATACGTAAATTTTTATAGTAGTTTAATTACACACAAGTTTTCACTAAAAACCTTATAATTATTACTATACTTCCAATTTTCCGATAATTTTATGTCAAATTTCAATTTAAAAAAAGGTTGGAAAATCCAAACGTGCACGACTCATAATGCTCATAAGATCGTGAAAAGTTAAAAAAATTGTAAATTGTAGTTCTATTCGTCAAAGAGTTCCAGTAGCAGTCACCGAAGTACACCTTCAAGTCACTATCAAGTCCGGAGGTAAGGCCTATTTATAACTAACAAAATGAGCCCAAACTCGGGACACCAAGTTCTCCTCGTCAAAGAGTTTCAGTAGCAGTCATCAAAGTACACCTTCAGGTCACTCTATCAAGTCCGGAGGTGAGGTCTCATCGTAAATAACCAAAACGGGGCCAAACTCGGCACATCTAGTTCTACTCTTCGACGAGTTCCAGTAGCATTCCCTGAACTGATATTTATTAATTTGAAAATAAAAATGATCTTTTGTTTTATGTTAATTGCAACATTTTATTAATATTAAAAGAAATAAAATGACTACCAGCACCTGTGATTTCTGGTAAGACGTTGACTACACCTGCAGCTTTACAAGATAAGAGTGCTAGCACCTTTCGCTATAGTATTATATAAGTGTTGCCAGGTCCAGTAGGTCAAATATAGGGACGGAAGGTAAAAAATCGAGAATTTGGTTTACAAATCTAATAAAATAAAATAAAAATAAGCAGTTTTTTGTTGGCATTTTGGCCGCCATGAGTTATACTAAAGTATTTTAATACAATGCGCAATGTGATGATTTCTTACATTTATTTTAAAATGCGCAATGTGCTTTATAATTATTTTTGGGACTGAGCTAATGAAGGAATAATTTATCGTCCAAACATCGGAAAAACTGCATAGTCGTCTATGTGCGTTTTCTTTTTGCCATACCAGAACTTGTTGAACGATTAGTTGACGTTGCAGACTCAGAATTTTCTGAATAACTCATTTTAATGTTATTCTGAAAAAGTAATAAATCTTATGAAACCAGAACGCATTCACATCAAAAACCCTTAAAACGGCATCATACAATGAAAAGCACACATTCATTCATAATCAAATTATGACATCAAACACACAGATAAAATCCTTGCATCGCACTTATGATGTCACATTATTTATTGAAAACAACAATACCTACAACCGCTTGAAGAAATTGACTAGGGAAGAACTGACCCACAAGACCTTTGCATTTTACTAAATGTACTTATCTAAACCGCAGTATGTAAGTTATGTACTGTACTAATTACTACTAAAACAATTAAATAATAAATAATTGTCGAATTGACGACGTCGATGCATAGCGTGGTTGAGCGGGCGGCATCACTCAGTGAAAGAAAAAACAAAACAGCATGAATGATATCTGTGTTTCGCCAACACAATACGCGTTAAATTTAAACCTTTGATGTTAGTCAGAGTTTAGTGAGAAAATATGAAATGTCACAGCTGAAATATTTAAATGTAGTAACAGTCACAGTAACAGCTTACAGATATATTCAATTTGACTGTCATAATTATCGGGACGTAAAAATCGAGACATTTGGTGTCCCGATCAAGGTGAATCAGGACGTGTCACTAAACCCTGAAAATCAGGACGTCCCGTTCGCCGTCAAGTTTGCATGAAGCCGCACCAGTTGAAACCATGACGTCTCTAACTTATTGCTCCGACTAACGTCATGCATACTTGCCCGCTCCACACGTTCAAGTTTACATGACGCTGCAAGCTTGATCAAGTCGGCAGAATAGAAATTCAATTTTTCTTTAAGTAGACTTGTTATGCACACTGATAGCCATACACCGTCAAGTTTACCGGACGCTACTTCAAGCGCGCTGCTAACTTGACTTTAAACTGGATCGTGTATGGCATCCATAAACTTTATAATTAATTAAATACTTGTTTCTGTTAAAATTAATACTTATTCGATTAAAATAAATGTGTAAAATAAATAGTGTAAAACTTCATAAAATAACATAAATATAATGTTTGATTATTATACTTTTTGTTTCATTAAATGAAACTAATTTTGCGAATTCTATCGCGTTTAATTTATTTTTTAATTCCCGACATTTTATTTCTCTTCAAAATTATTATTTATTCGATATATATATTTAATGGTGATAAAAACATCGAAATAAATCGATATATCGTTCATATAGTTCGATGTTTTAAAATCAATTCAATTCTAATACCGATGTTTTTATGAGCGATGTTGCATGCCTACCGCCACACCAATATTCTCAAGATAAGGTGTCTATCTGCTTAGACGCCTTGAGATACTATCGCCAACTGTCTGCTGGCTCAAGTTGCCGTCAAAATCTCCCAAGGGCTGCGCAATGTGACGCATCAACATATTGTAAAGCAGTGTACTATATAGGATTATTATCATTTGATACCTAGATAAATAAAAACATGAAAAAAAGACAAGCATCCAAGCCAAAAATCTTGAAAATAAATAAATGAAAACATGGCTTAAAAGACAAGCATTCAAGCCAACAATCTTTAAAAAGAAATAAAAAATTCGACCGAAATTAGTAAAATATTTCGTGGAATCGAAAAACGGCGCGAGCGAAAATTTGAGATATTGAAAAGTATTAAATAATTGAAAGATCGAAATAATTTTTAGTGCTATATGGAAAAAGTTAATAAAACAAAATGACAAATGACTGTATAAAGTGTTTTCGTTTCGTTAATAATTAAAAAATTAAGTTAAAAGTTTGGTGAGGTTATGTTGACATCTGATTCGAGAATAATATATTATAGACACTGCAGTCTCACGCCTACACATTTACATACATATACATATTATGTTGAACGTGTACTTGGCGCGAGACACTACAGTGCCTCCGTTATTTAATTAGTTTTATCTCTTTGAAGTCGGCTTTATTTTTATTAAAAGTTTTATTTTAAAATCATAGATACGTAGTTTCCGTGTCCAATTTATTAATTTTATATGATTTTTAAACAATTTCATTTCATAATTTAACATAATCAATTATTTTAAAACTATAACGATACTAAAAATCCGTACGTACGTAAAACGTACATTGAAAAACGTACTTGAAGATAAACAAACGAAGGATGTATATTAAAATAAGAACAATTGCATTAAAAATATACTATTAATTAATGACTTACTGTAAATATCGCTGTGTAATAAATTAGCGACAAGCGAACAGTTAGTTTCAAATCATGCATACTTATTAAACACAAAACAAATATGTAATACAACGGTAATTTAACTTAGATTCTTTTAACGTTATTCACAATTATATAGTACGGTTATAGAAGTTTAGTTTGTAGACAGTTCACGATATAATATAAATAATTTTAAAAAGCAAACAATACTAAAGCAAAGTAAGCCAACTATATTTTAATTTTCTTTGAATCTACAATAAGGGTGTCTTCTTTTTATCAGCTTGTTTTTAATCTACTGTTGTACGTTTTTTTTGAAAAAAAAAACATTCTTTCCTTTTATTTTCTTGGTACAAAGCAGTTACACGTTAATGTAAGACAGTTAACTTATACTAGGAGAACTTAACAGTAACCTACACCAATACCTAAGCAGCCTTTTTCCTATACATACCTCTTTCATACGTGTTAGAGCCATGCTGCAGCTATATTAGTAGTTTATTTGTGTCACGAATGGGTCGGCTTGAACGAGAAGGATCACGCTCTCACAGAATACCAGCGTAAAATAGCAACTTAACACTGCTGTGTTTCGTATGGTGAGTGTAGAGAACCGGAGACCCTTTTACTGGAAAGAGGCATTCCATCTTAGTTCTCACGGGTGACAACGCATCTGCATTTTGATTCTTTATTGAGGATAGATGTGATGTCTATGGGTTACAACAACCACTTACCATAAGGTGGACTGTGTGTTCGTTTGTTACCTATCCTATAAAAACACATCTTGGGTAAATGTGTCCAACTCACCTGCCCACCACGCTGGGTAGGCGTTGGGTTGAAAGGGCAGTAATACCTAATGTCATAGTTTTAATAGTAAGCTTCATGTATTTTCTTAAATAAAATAAAAATAATGTAAACAAATTCTTACCGTTTTCTATATTTGTATATGATGAGTACAATGAACGCGTTCCTAATGAACAGCGCCGCTATCAACAGCAATGGGATGACGATTTCTGGAATAAGATAATTGAATATTTAATGAAATTGTTTATTGAGATGAAACTAGATTAAAATTTTATTTATTTACACTGTTAAAAATAGTATAAAATTAAATCTAACTAAAAGTTACACACATATTTAAAAAAATCCATAATAAAGATAACTAAAAGTTCAAAGAACCGTGAAGGGAAAACCTACCTGCACTTTTCTTACATGAAAGTTCGTGGAGCGCAAACTCGTCGACACTGCTACCACAGGGGTACTACACTAGTACAAAACTGGTAAGGTTGACAAATTGCCGCTCCTAGACGGATTCCAACGGCGATGTGCAAGCTTTCCTCATCAAGCAATGTGCCGAGATTACTCGATGGTAGAACGTGTAATTAATGACTAGATTCCTTAGTCGAAACAGCCAGAAGGCGGGCCTTCACCTCTTCTCCTTCTAATAATAGCTCTTGCACCTGACACGGCGGAATCATTTTTTCTATAAGACCATTTACAATAACAATTTTTGTTAACAGTTATGAGTGTAACATTTTTATCAGCTGCTTTATTCATAGTGATTTGAGCAACACTTTACCGGGTTCTGTACGGAAAATAATAGTTTAACAAAAACTAAAAAAACAGGCATTTGTAGATAACCGCGTGGGGTGCTTTTTCAGATATTTTTATGATGATACTAATTTTATAAATATCCACAAAAATATTTACAACAAATGATATCAAGCTCCCCACGCTTTTTTACAATAAAATTATTTTTATGTTAGAAATAGTGGAAGTAGAAATAGTAGTAGAAAATAGTGGTTATTTTCTTATTTTTAACTTATTGAAAATTATTTTCTACTTTTTAGTTCGGTTATCTACAAAAGCGTGTTTATTTAGTTTTTTTAAACCATTATTTATTTTCTATTTTTTAGTGCGGCAAACTACAAAAGCGTGTTTTTTTGGACCGAAGTTCTTTTACGCGGCTTACAGTAGATTGAACTGGCAGAATTCGTAGTTGTTTTATGAATTAACCGCAAATCCTGAGGATCCTCGCAAAAATAATGGCACAAACTATTTCAATTGTTGCATTGTCATCGGTCCTTGATAAGTGTGCGAAGTTTTAAATCAATGTGACGTTTTGAAGGGGATGAAAATCACATTCAAAAATTCCGTTACATAGATACACATCAAGCTAATAAAAGCGTGTTAAGAATGATGCTCGCTTTGGTAACTATTTCTTATTTGAAATAATTCGTAGGCCGATGAATATAATACCTGCTATGTTACACCTATTTACATAGAAACTTTAATTATCTTATTATATTAAATTCTAAATAGCACTTTTTACACAAGAAAGTAAACTTTGAGATCAGTCCATCTTGTTTTTCGCTAATTAAGTGAATAGTAAAACAAACCAAGAGGTCCGTGATTTAAAATTTCTTGCTGCTTTTTATAGAAAAGCATGACCTTATCATAAAATGTTAGTTAATATTTAGCGATCTGATCTGAAAACTTTTAAGTGTGCCAGTCATACATTAATGATGATATTTGGGTCATTATACTGGAAATAGTCTATTAAATATTTTATACTACAATTAATCATCTTCAGTGTGATCGACCGTGTGTATGAATTTTATAAGTCTATGCTATTTTTGATGATAATTATAGATAAAAGACTTTTCACATTTATTTTAGTCTCGAATTTAAGGAAACAAAATAAAAATTTGAACTTTTTAAGAAGACTTATCGGTAGCCTTCCTTTTACATATAAATCTTGTAATGACGTGCATTTCTTTTAATATGAACTTAGTCGTGTTTCTTTGAAACTGACAAGGTTTGTTTTACCCAAAACTAAGAATGACGATGTGCGTGTGCGTGTGCGTGTGCGTGCGCGTGCGCGTGCGCGTAATGTGTGCGTGTGTGTGTGTGTGTGTGAGAGAGAGTGAAAAGCCTATGAGAATACGTGAAGAGGAATAAAGATTAAGTATTCGTAGTAAAAAGCACCCGATCCTAAAAAGGTAACCGCTCTGATCCATCCAATTACAGGCCTATCGCCATCACCTCCTTGTTCTAATGTAAAATAATGAAAATAATGGAGTCAATTATTAACTGCCAGCTCATGCGGTACCTTGAGGAGCACCAGCTGATTAGTGACTGCCAGTACGGTTTCCGTCGGGTCGCTCAGCTGGTGATCTTCTTGTTTACCTAACACATAAATGGGCGCAGGCGATCGAGGTCAAGGGAGGCATTGGCCGTTAGTTTGGACATAGCGAAGGCCTTCGATCGGGTCTGGCACAAAGCGCTTCTTTCAAGCTTTCTTCCTATGGGCTTCCCGAGAAATTGTGCAATTGGATCACCAGTTTTCTGGCTGATCAGAGCATCAAGGTCGTAGTAGACGGTGCGTGCTCTGATTACAAGACTATTAACGCTGGTGTTCCACAAGGCTGCGTGCTATCACCAACGCTTTTTCTTCTGCATATCAATGATATGTTGCAAACCGGTAACATTCATGCGTATGCTATGCGGATGACAACACTGGTGATGCCGGCCATGCCAATATTTCTCGGGAAAACGTCGCCGAGTACCGGAACAAACTTGTGTCGGAAGTCGAGACTTTGTTGGACAAAGTCTCGGATTGGGGGCGACTAAATCTAGTCCAGTTCAATCCCCAGAAGACACAAGTTTGCGCGTTTACCGCTAAAAGGAACCCCTTTGTCGTATCACCTCAGTTTCAAGGCACTCCCCTTGTTGCCTCAGCCAGTATCGGAATCCTCGGCGTTGACATATCGAGTGACGTGCAGTTTCGTGGTCACTTGGAAGAGAAGGCAAAATTAGCCTCTAAAAAGCTTGGCGTGCTCAGTAGAGCGGGGCAGTATTTCATGCCGGCACACCGCCTGCAACTTTACAAGGCGCAGGTTCGGCCTCATGGAATACTGTTCCCATCTCTGGGCAGGGGCTCCCCAGTGCCAGCTCCTTCCACTTGACCGCATTCAGCGCAGAGCGGATCGAATCGTCGACGACCGAGTTCTTTCCGATCGGCTTGACTCACTAGCACTGCGTAGAGATGTTGCATCTCTTTGCGTATTTTATCGCATGTACCACGGGAGTGCTCTGAGGTGTTCGGACTAATTCCAGCCGCTCAATTTGACCATCGCACATCGCGACAAAACTCGCGATACCATCCATACCATCTGGATGATTGGCGGTCCACCACTGTGCGATTTAGAAGATGTTTTCTTCCTCGCACAACTTCCTTGTGGAACCGATTACCACCAGCGATTTTCCGGACCGATACGACTTAGGGACCTTCAAGAAAAGAGCCTACTCCTTTTAAAAGGCCGGCAACGCATCTGCAATTCCCTGGTGTTGCAGTTGTTCATGGGCGGCAGTAGTCATAACATCAGGTGAACCGCAGGCTCGTTTGCCCCTCTCCTATAAAAAAAAAAAAAAATACATTTGGCTTCATTATCATCATCATTACAGCCCTTCACAAGGCCTATATATATATATATATATATATATAAATATACGCCTTCCCAAGGAATGCCACAAAGCATGGTCCTAAGCCACCTGCATCTATCGACTTACTGCATATCTTACCATATCTTCCCTCCATATAGTGGGAGGCTGCCCTGCACTTCGCTTACCGGTACAGGTTGCCACTCGAGAAACTTTCTTCCTATTGTTTATCGGTTTTCCAAGCTACATAGCAAGCCATTGGCATTTACTTTCATAATCCGTTGGGCTATGTCAATTACTCTGGTTCTATTGCGGATATCCTCATTTCTAACTTTATCACGCAGAGAAACTTCTCTCCAAATTAAAAGTTTTATATTTTCAAATGATGGTTTGTCTAACATTAAAAGAAAACATAAACACAAGAATTTCTTTCTTTTTCTATATGCACTAAGGAAGCAACACTTTTATTTTATTTAAATTGTTTGATATAATTTTATAATAGTGTACCTAAATATAAGTATCTGTATCTATATTTCCTCCCAATAATGTTCTATTAAAGCCATACTCATAAAAACAGCGTTTTATTGTAATACATAATTATAAAATTCAGTATCACCTAATTAATAAAACATGCAACAATAAAATTACAAAAGTATTAAAGACTATCGAAATCTAAGTAACGTGAGCATGTTGGTCGTTCCACATCTAAATTATATAAAATTGCATTTTCAATTTCACTAATCAACGTCACCAAAATTCTTCTTCTTTGGACACTTTAAAATTAGTTTATTTAGAAAACAATATTTACAGTTACCAATGTACAGATATTAACTAAATTAAGTATTTCTATCATAAAAATATTTATAATTGACTATAAACTCTTAAAAACTAAAATATATTTGAACCAAGTCGCTCCAACACCGACGCGCGGTCCACCCTCGCCGATGTCTGAAAATGGACTGCGACCGAGCCCGTGGGTGATTACAGAGCGACAGAGCAGGCACGCTCGCACTAATATTTTCAATTTCGGGAAAAATGATATTTTCTCGACTAAAACGGGGAATAAAAATAATAATAATAATAATATAATAAGCACTCACGCCTGTCACCCAGAGGGTAGGCAGAGACTACGGACTTCCATTTGGCACGATCCTGACACACTTCTCTCTAATAATCCATATATCTACGCATACACGCTCGTCGGTTAAGGGTACTTCTAATCTGGCCCATTTTCAATATATCTCCAATTTGGTCGATAAACCTTAGTCTAGGGCGTCCCTTCCCGACTCTTCCGTTCACTTCTGCAACATAAATTTGCTTTGTCACTCTTTCCTCGTTCATTCTTTCTACATGACCAAACCACCGAAGCATTCCTTTCTTAATCCTGGTCACAACGTCATCTTGCAAACCACACTTTTCTCTTATCACACTATTTCTCACCCTGTCATTCAGATTCTGCCCTAGCATACTCCTTAATGACCACATTTCTACAGCATTTATTCTACTCTCATGCTTCTTCTGCCAGACCCAACTTTCATTACCATACATTAAAGTAGGGACTAACACAGCATTATGAATTGCCAAACGTGCCTTTTTTGACACATTCTGACTCTTCATAATAGCGTGTAGAGCCCCATTCACTCTATTTCCTGCGTTCACTCGTCGTTCTATATCCTTATCATATCTACCATCCCTGCTAAATAAACATCCCAAATATACAAACTCGTCGACTTGCTCAATCAACTCCCTTCTATTCTTATTTCACATAACGTTTTACTTTCTTCTCTTTCAAAAACATCACTTTCGTCTTACTTGCGTTCACTTTCATACCCTTTCTTTTAATGACCAGTTCATTAAAATAACCATCATTGCAACTCGGCCGCCGACGATGCAAATATGACTTGATCATTGGCGTACAAAGGCATTTGACGGTTAACTCACCCATTCTCAACCCACATTCTTCAACTTTCAAAGTTTGCAAACAACTGTCCATAAATAGGTTAAACAGCCACGGGGAAGCTACACAGCCCTGTCTGACACCTTTTTGGATGCCAAACCAGTCCGAGTAGACCCCGTTGATCCTGACACAAACACTAGAGTCCCTATAAAGAGACCTTAATGCCTGTATCAAACCAGCGCTCAACCCAAATGAGTTCAGTGTTTGCCATAACACATTCCTGTCCACTCTGTCATAAGCCTTTTCCAAGTCCATGAACGCACAAAAAACTTTCTGGTTTTTGGCCAAAAACTTCTCCGCAATCATGCGCATGGAAAAGACTTGGTCCGTACACCCCATCCCTTTCTAAATCCAGCTTGCACATCCCAAATTTTTCCATCAGTTTCTTCCATAACTCTTTCAATTAACACCTTAGCATACAGTTTACCCACAATGCTAAGCAAGCTAATGCCACGGTAGTTTTTACAGTCCTGCTGTGACCCTTTTCCTTTATATATTGGGACTATAACGGCTTTGCACCAGTCTTCCGGTACCCTTCAGTTCCCAACATATATTAAACAAGGTGTACAGCAGGCTTGCCTACTCCCTCTCCAGCCCTTAGCATTTCGAGTGATACTCTATCATATCCGGCTGCCTTACCTGCTTTCATGCTTTTCATTGCTTTCATTATTTCATCTACACTTATCTCCCTACCTCTCCACTTCTTTCGGAATTTCTATTTCACTTAATTCAGACAACTCTTCACTCATAAACACGCTTTCAAAGTATTCCTTCCATCTCCTTAAACTTGACACTTCGTCATTCAGAATACAGCCATTCTGGTCTCGTATAGCATTCATTCTAGGCTGTATTGAATTTCCCTAGCAGTTCTTACAAGTTTCAGAACATTTTAATATTTGCCTGGAAGTTATCAGATATCCTTCTATCATTCTTATCCGTTCTTTCTTGCTTTTCCTGTCAACAACTTATTTTACTCTCTCTATTTATACGTCTAAAGTCTGCCTTTTTCTTTCAATCTCATCAATCATACCGCTAGAATTTTTGGCTTTGGTTGCTAGTAAATCTAGCCATGCTCTCTTCTTTGCTTCAACTTTCATCCGTACCTCATCATCCCACCACAACGTATTATTTTTCCATTCATTCGTTCTCTTACTTACACCACATACTTCGGTGGCTGCATCCACCAAACCTTTTGACATTATACCACACAGTCTCCAAGTCTAAATCATTCATACAATTTATCCATACCACTTATATTTTCTCTCAGTCTACATTTGAACTTCCTTTCATACCTTCATCTTGTAACCTCTCTATTCTTATACGCTGCAACGCAGTGGTAGACACAGATGTCCGATGCCGCCAACGCTTGAATAGACCATTAATTCGGCATAAGACCAAGTAATGATCCGTCCCTACGTTGGACCCCCGGTAAACCCTTGTATCTACCACTGCGCTCCTCATTCTTTCATCCACAATTATGAAATCTATCATGCTTCTATCATCACCTCTTTCCCATGTATACATGTGAATCCTCTTATGGCGAAAGAAAGTGTTCGTCACAAAAAGATTATTTTCCACACATACGGTGAGGAGGTCTTCACCATTCTCATTTATACTTTCATCGCCAAACGTTCCTAATGTCCTTTCATAACCAGACCTCTTCACCCCAACCCTTCCATTAAAATCTCCTAACATAATAATATTTTCATTTACCTTACATTTCATCAACACCATCCTTACCATGTCCCAAAACTGCTCTCGGATATAAGTGGGCTTAGACATATCTGGGGCGTACACCCCTAGCACAAACAACTTCTTTAAGCCCACTTTCATTCGTATCCATAGCAGCCTTACATTCATACTCTTTCAATTGACCCATTCTTTCTGAAAGGATGACACCGACTCCTGGCATGCCCGCTCGGTCTCGTCTACCCCAGACCAGTAAGCGGTATCCTTTGGCATCCTTTCCTTTCGTTTCGTCTCATTTACACATAACACATCTATTCCTCTATCATTCATCATTTCGCATACTTCATCCATCTTATCATTCATTGCTCCACACATTCAGCGTAGCCAGACGGGCCTCCGCAATCCACTTTTCGCCCTCCGGGAGACAGAACGTGACGGGTAGCGAACCTCGTCGCCGGTTTTCATCCGGAGATTCTTCGCACCCTGCCCCATTAAAGGGCGCCGGGAACTCAGGGCCATTTCTTTTAATTGCTGTCTCATGGTGCGAATTAAGGGTTTTAGCTTTACGCCGCTACCATACGGCGAGGAGCCGAGTCTATACTTTCGGCTTTGTCGCTCGTTTAGCACCACCAGGGACACGTGTAGGTGGGCCTAGGGTTAGGTGGTCAAAGCCTACGGACGTGAGCGACTCATTTTAATTGAGGGAATAAAATAAAACCCTCAATTAAAATATTTATATTTTAAGAACTTCTTTTTGTGTAAAACTATTTAAAGACCTTGTGCCGTTTGGAGAAATTTTGCAAAATATGACTCTTTGGGGATTTTTTTCCTAATAAGGTTGAAAAAGAGCGGATCGAATCGTCGACGACCGAGTTCTTTCCGATCGGCTTGACTCACTAGCACTGCGTAGAGATGTTGCATCTTTGCGTATTTTATCGCATGTACCACGGGAGTGCTCTGAGGAATGTTCGGACTAATTCCAGCCGCTCAATTTGACCATCGCACATCGCGACAAAACTCGCGATACCATCCATACCATCTGGATGATTGGCGGTCCACCACTGTGCGATTTAGAAGATGTTTTCCCTCGCACAACTTCCTTTGGGAACCGATTACCACCAGCGATTTTTCCGGACCGATACGACTTAGGGACCTTCAAGAAAAGAGCCTACTCCTTTTAAAAGGCCGGCAACGCATCTGCAACCCCTGGTGTTGCAGTTGTTCATGGCGGCGGTAGTCATAACATCAGGTGAACCGCAGGCTCGTTTGCCCCCTCCTATAAAAAAAAAAAAAAGTACATTTGGCTTCATTATCATCATCATTACAGCCCTTCACAAGGCCTATATATATATATATATATATATATATAAATATACGCCTTCCCAAGGAATGCACAAAGCATGGTCCTAAGCCACCTGCATCTATCGACTTACTGCATATCTTACCATATCTTCCTCCATATAGTGGGAGGCTGCCCTGCACTTGCTTACCGGTACAGGTTGCCACCGAGAAACTTTCTTCCTATTGTTTATCGGTTTTCCAAGCTACATGGCAAGCCCATTGGCATTTCACTTTAATAATCCGTTGGGCTATGTCAATTACTCTGGTTCTATTGCGGATATCCTCATTTCTAACTTTATCACGCAGAGAAACTTCTCTCCAAATTAAAAGTTTTATATTTTTCAAATGATGGTTTGTCTAAGATTTAAAGAAAACATAAACACAAGAATTTCTTTCTTTTTCTATATGCACTAAGGAAGCAACACTTTTATTTTATTTAAATTGTTTGATATAATTTTATAATAGTGTACCTAAATATAAGTATCTGTATCTATATTTCTCCCAATAATGTTCTATTAAAGCCATACTCATAAAAACAGCGTTTTATTGTAATACATAATTATAAAATTCAGTATCACCTAATTAATAAAACATGCAACAATAAAATTACAAAAGTATTAAAGACTATCGAAATCTAAGTAACGTGAGCATGTTGGTCGTTCCACATCTAAATTATATAAAATTGCATTTTCAATTTCACTAATCAACGTCACCGCAAAAATTCTTCTTCTTTGGACACTTTAAAATTAGTTTATTTAGAAAACAATATTTACAGTTACCAATGTACAGATATTAACTAAATTAAGTATTTCTATCATAAAAATATTTATAATTGACTATAAACTCTTAAAAACTAAAATATATTTGAACCAAGTCGCTCCAACACCGACGCGCGGTCCACCTCGCCGATGTCTGAAAATGGACTGCGACCGAGCCCGTGGGTGATTACAGAGCGACAGAGGCACGCTGCACTAATATTTTCAATTTCGGGAAAAATGATATTTCTCGACTAAAACGGGGAATAAAAATAATAATAATAATAATATAATAAGCACTCACGCCTGTCACCCAGAGGGTAGGCAGAGACTACGGACTTCATTTGGCACGATCCTGACACACTTCTCTACTCCTTTACATCCATATATCTACGCATACACGCTCGTCGGTTAAGGGTACTCCTAATCTGGCCCATTTTCAATATATCGCCAATTTGGTCGATAAACCTTCGTCTAGGGCGTCCCTTCCCGACTCTCCGTTCACTTCTGCAACATAAATTTGCTTTGTCACTCTTTCCTCGTTCATTCTTTCTACATGACCAAACCACCGAAGCATTCCTTTCTTAATCCTGGTCAAAACGTCATCTTGCAAACCACACTTTCTCTTATCACACTATTTCTCACCCTGTCATTCAGATTCAACCTAGCATATTCCTTAATGACCGCATTTCTACAGCATTTATTCTACTCTCATGCTTCTTCTGCAGACCCAACTTTCATTACCATACATTAAAGTAGGGACTAACACAGCATTATGAATTGCCAAACGTGCCTTTTTGACATTCTGACTCTTCATAATAGCGTGTAGAGCCCCATTCACTCTATTTCCTGCGTTCACTCGTCGTTCTATATCCTTATCATATCTACCATCCCTGCTAAATAAACATCCCAAATATACAAACTCATCGACTTGCTCAATCAACTCCTTCTATTCTTATTTCACATAACGTTTTACTTTCAAAACATCACTTTCGTCTTACTTGCGTTCACTTCTTTCACCCCTTTCTTTTAATGACCAGTTCATTAAATAACCATCATTTGCAACTCGGCCGCCGACGATGCAAATATGACTTGATCATTGGCGTAAAAAGGCATTTGACGGTTAACTCACCTATTCTCAACCCACATTCTTCAACTTTCAAAGTTTGCAAACAACTGTCCATAAATAGGTTAAACAGCCACGAGGAAGCTACACAGCCCTGTCTGACACCTTTTGGATGCCAAACCAGTCCGAGTAGACCCGTTGATCCTAACACAAACACTAGAGTCCCTATAAAGAGACCTTAATGCCTGTATCAAACCAGCGCTCAACCCAAATGAGTTCAGTGTTTGCCATAACACATTCCTGTCCACTCTGTCATAAGCCTTTTAAGTCCATGAACGCAAAAAAACATCTGGTTTTTGGCCAAAAACTTCTCACAATCATGCGCATGGAAAAGACTTGTCCTACACCCCATCCCTTTCTAAATCCAGCTTGCACATCCCAAATTTTTCCATCAGTTTCTTCCATAACTCTTTCAATTAACACCTTAGCATACAGTTTACCCACAATGCTAAAGCTAATGCCACGGTAGTTTTACAGTCCCTGTGACCCTTTTCCTTTATATATTGGGACTATAACGGCTTTGCACCAGTCTTCCGGTACCCGCTTCAGTTCCCAACATATATTAAACAAGGTGTACAGCAGGCTTGCCACCACTCCTCTCCAGCCCTTAGCATTTCGAGTGATACTCTATCATATCCGGCTGCCTTACCTGCTTTCATGCTTTTCATTGCTTTCATTATTTCATCTACACTTATCTCCCACCTCTCCACTTCTTTCGGAATTTCTATTTCACTTAATTCAGACAACTCTTCACTCATAAACACGCTTTCAAAGTATTCCTTCCATCTCCTTAAACTTGACACTTCGTCATTCAGAATACAGCCATTCTGGTCTGTATAGCATTCATTCTAGGCTGTATTGAATTTCTGGCAGTTCTTACAAGTTTCAGAACATTTTAATATTTGCCTGGAAGTTATCAGATATCCTTCTATCATTCTTATCCGTTCTTTCTTGCTTTTTCCTGTCAACAACTTATTTTACTCTCTTATTTATACGTCTAAAGTCTGCTTTTTTCTTTCAATCTCATCAATCATACCGCTAGAATTTTTGGCTTTGGTTGCTAGTAAATCTAGCCATGCTCTCTTCTTTGCTTCAACTTTCATCCGTACCTCATCATCCCACCACAACGTATTATTTTTCCATTCATTCGTTTTACTTACACCACATACTTCGGTGGCTGCATCCACCAAACCTTTTGACATTATACCACACAGTCTCCAAGTCTAAATCATTCATACACAATTTATCCATACCACTTATATTTTCTCTCAGTCTACATTTGAACTTCCTTTCATACCTTCATCTTGTAACCTCTCTATTCTTATACGCTGCAACGCAGTGGTAGACACAGATGTCCGATGCCGCCAACGCTTGAATAGACCATTAATTCGGCATAAGACCAAGTAATGATCCGTCCCTACGTTGGACCCCGGTAAACCCTTGTATCTACCACTGCGCCCTCATTCTTTCATCCACAATTATGAAATCTATCATGCTTCTATCATCACCTCTTTCCCATGTATACATGTGAATCCTCTTATGGCGAAAGAAAGTGTTCGTCACAAAAGATTATTTTCCACACATACGGTGAGGAGGTCTTCACCATTCTCATTTATACTTTCATCGCCAAACGTTCCTAATGTCCTTTCATAACCAGACCTCTTCACCCCAACCCTTCCATTAAAATCTCCTAACATAATAATATTTTCATTTACCTACATTTCATCAACACCATCCTTACCATGTCCCAAAACTGCTCTCGGATATAAGTGGGTTTAGACATATCTGGGGCGTACACCCTAGCACAAACAACTTCTTTAAGCCCACTTTCATTCGTATCCATAGCAGCCTTGGCCACATTCATACTCTTTCACACATTGACCCATTCTTTCTGAAAGGATGACACGACTCCTGGCATGCCTGCTCGGTCTCGTCTACCCCAGACCAGTAAGCGGTATCCTTGGCATCCTTTCCTCGTTTCGTCTCATTTACACATAACACATCTATTCCTCTATCATTCATCATTTCGCATACTTCATCCATCTTATCATTCATTGCTCCACACACATTCAGCGTAGCCACGGGCCTCCGCAATCCACTTTTCGCCCTCCGGGAGACAGAATGACGGTAGCGAACCTCGTCGCCGGTCATCCGGAGATTCTTCGCACCCTGCCCCATTAAAGGCGCCGGGAACTCAAATATTTCTTTTTAATTGCTGTCTCATGGTGCGAATTAGGGTTTAGTGCTTTACGCCGCTACCATACGGCGAGGAGCTGAGTCTATACTCGGCTTTGTCGCTCGTTTAGCACCACCCGGGGACACGTGTAGGTGGGCCTAGGGTTAGGTGGTCAAAGCCTACGGACGAGCGACTCATTTTAATGAGGGAATAAAAATAAAACCCTCAATTAAAATATTTATATTTTAAGAACTTTTGTGTAAAACTATTTAAAGACCTTGTGCCGTTTTGAGAAATTTTGCAAAATATGACTCTTTGGGGATTTTTTTCCTAATAAGTTGAAAAGATAATTTTGTTCAATTAAAACATTTATTAAATACTCTTCTGTCACCCTGTATTTTTCTTGGGATTAAATGAACAGTTATTGTGATTGTTTTACTTAAATATCCAAGGATTTAGGCATTTCAACCGCAATTAAGGCCTTAAGATCAAATTACTAACGAAGAAGCCAACATTCGTTTATCTTCGTAAGAATTTTTAGCGGTCGAAAATTAACAATAATTATCAGCTGTCGGGGTGATACTAGCACACACAGATTGCGCCTTACCACTTAGCTTGCCAATCAAATAATATAATTTTCAGAATCCGATAGGTGGCAATCTAGGCGCATCGTATGAGTGAACTGCAGGCTTCACGTCACGCTGAGATACAGGTTAGAACTGCCTGGCAGCTCGCTTCACGCGACATAATAAATTTTCAAACGACGAAAGCGATTGGTAATTTATTACATAATCATCAATTTGCAATTCAATACTATTAATTTTATTCTTAGTAACTTTTATGCAGGTATGTACGAAAAGAAGGAGAAATTTTATAACAAGCGCGGTAGGATGCACGTTGTTGCTAAGCGGAGCAATGACAAATATCCATCCGAACGAAACTATTTGTACGTAAACAAGTCAAATAATTACTTTTGAGGGACGAATTTTTACTACGAGGGATTGTAGTATGAAATAATAACAATCTGAAATGCACTAGCATATATATATATATATTCTAAATTGCGATATAAAATACGATATAAGTAAATAGACGCCTATTGCGAGGACAAACTAAATAAAATAGGCGTTTATGTACTTAATGTATTGTGAGTGCGGTTACTAATAGAAGGAAATCTATTACGTTTTTTAGCGATATGATCATATAATATGGCGTACCGCCTATCGTATAACCTAGAAGTGCGGAACGAAACTAAGATCTACCTAGGTATTAGGCGTGACTAGACCAATTATATTGTCTAAATTATAGACAACGATTCGACTAATAAATCCAGCTAGAATGGTACCAAAAAATATAATGGTTCAGCGGTGAGATGCGACTCGGCTGGATAGTTGTACGGCATGGTTCAAAGGAACCAAAACAAAATGGTGGAGAACGCCGCGTGTATACTATATACTTTAGACAATAGACTTGCGTAAAATTGATTCAATTGTTGGCTGGCACGAAAGGAAGATGAGCTACTGAGGAATAAGGAACAATAAAAAAACAGCTCATAAGAAAAGGAATGGACAACACAATACCTTGACAATAGGCGGCGTATCTCGGTATCATCGACTGCGCTGGGTGCGCGATGAATTATGATGATACTAGAACTCTTCCCGATAAATTCGTATGCACCAAAACAAACTTACAGCGATTAAATAATTTTTAAGACAACAATTTTCTCTTGCGGTTTGCGTCGACAACTATACTGTCGGACGGCCGTCCGACGCGGCGATCCAATTCACTTTCGGTATGTGCTAGGAAAAGGAGGTGTTAGAAGGAAGATTTGCCAGCCAAACATTAACTAATACCGTCTAAACTAACGAAATACAAAACGTATGTGGTGGCGCAACCACCGCTCTTTCACAACTTTGATTTTTTGGCTGTAAAGTGCGTGCTCTTCCCTTTTTTATACGTTAAAAAGTTTTGTTTTTAGTTCAAATTCAAATCGTGTTCTGTGATATCAAACAAGTTTTTAAGTATGTTTGAAGTACTTAGAGATTTGAAGAGTTTGGTGCTGATTATAAGTTCTCATAGTTCATCGTTGCAGTACACGACTAGTCGTCCAACTCTTGAACAAATTGAATTCCTGGAACAAGACCTCAGAATAGAAAAGAAAAGTAAGTCCAGTAAAACTTATTTTTACCTGTTATATTAAATAAACTATGCATGGTTTTAAAATTGTACAGGGAAGAAACGTGTCTTGAAGAAATTGTGTGCTCAGCATAGCAAATCCATGAGACAACCTGTCAATGTTTTCAGCGTTGGACAAGAGATTGGTGGCAGTTATGAGTTGTCAAGAGTTTGCTGTTGAGTCTCTCAATTTGCAGTTAATTCTTTTCACCACGCGGAAATTATTTTAAGAATGTTAAAACATATTTGCTAATTTTTATAATACATTTGTTAGTCTTATAAGATTATTTGTATTCTCTCCGTAACTTTATTGATAGATTTTTCTAATAATATATGGTGGTCTATTTTTAGGAACATCAAATTCAGAGGTACAATCAATCAATCCTTTGGCTTCTCAAGCAGAAGAAATAAATCATTAGCCAGAAAATCGAGAAGTAGTGATAGGAAGCTGTAATTCCTGTATCCCTCTTGGCACCTCCCAGATTGCACCACTAACACCTCCTCATAAAAGTAAGTACTTTTCATCACATAGAGTGTGACTAACATAAACCAAAACTCAGCTCCCATTATAATTTATGAAATTTAAGTATATTATGGTTCCTTTAGCTTTAAGTGGTTACAGACTTGCAATCTGTATGCATTATACTTATCGGTGGGCCCCTACAGATTTCTTACTAACAATCTTTCAACAATATATATAAATAAATGTTAAGCAAGATATTTTCTTTAGTGGTTGAAGGTGTTTCAAAAATTCTTAGTTCTCTGTAAATTCTTGTGATGCTTTGAAACTTTCAATCGAAGTATTTTATCTCAATATTAAGTCACCATATAAAATTCCATGGGATGGGCGCATTTAAATCTGAGACATCTCAGTTTTAAAATATGCTATATTTTAATTTCAGAATCAAAACTTAAGTTACGTGCCAGGCGATGTCACTCTTTACCAATAAGAAATAGTCGAGTTATGGAGCGACTGGTACAAATTGAGGAGGAACGTGTCAGGGCAAACAATAACCGCACAAGCATTTGCGGAGGTTTGTCTGCTATCATTAATAATGCTGTTTTAGTATTTGCAAAGAAAATAAAACAACAATAGCATTTCTGTAAAATCTGAAATAAAAGGGCTTACTTAATTTTTATGGAAATGTTCACATTTATTTTTCTTTCTAATTTAATTCTATTGCAATAACTACTTAACTATAGGGCCCATTTATCAATATATTTTTGATAATACTACATAAGATTTAGTTTAGATTTAGTATGTCTTATAATTTCATTTCAAAACCTTCATTTAAATTAAGATATAAAATAACTAGTACCCATTTTATTCCTTTTAAATTACATATTTAGCCTAAAATTTGTGGATATATTACATTTATAATAAAGGATTTATTTACATTAGGTGTTGAATTTAAGTTTTTAAAATTATATAATTTTATAATAATATTTTTTATAGAACGGGAGTGACAAAGGACACACAGTCCACCTGATGGTATGTGAATGCTGTGACCCATAGACATCTACATTTATTTTCGATTAAGAATCGAAATGCTGATCCGTTGTCACCCTGAAGACTACGATGGAATGCCTCGTTTCAGTAAAAGGGTCTCCGGTTCCCTACACTTACCAAACGAAAGACAGCAGAATTTATTTTTATTGTCTACTTATTCAAACAGGTATGATTTAGAAAATAATTATTACAGAAATCAAAATTTTATCTCAAATAAAATTTAGACGTGTGAACTGCGTGAATATATAGGATTTGTGCGCATAATATACGTTATTACGACGAAGTGGTCTCGTAAATGTAAGCAGTTTTTGATTTATTGACATCAGTAAATTATACCAAGAGGGTTACGGTTGTTATAGAAATCACAAGTACTTGCATTTGTAGCGACTATGTTGGCGAACGAAAATGTAAAAAATAAAAATTATTTAGCTAAGAACAGCGTAAAATAAAATAAAATGATGTGCCACACCTAGTTTGAAGAGCACACCTGCCCTCCGTCAATTGCGTGCACTAACCCTGTCACCACTAAATTCAACACCACTACTCCCAACACCATTGTACTAGGACAGACACACCACCGTCGACAATACGACACATGTTTCGTCTCTGTTATATTTATAGCAAGAATGGGTTGGCTTGTATGGTGAGTATAGAAACAGGCGACCATTTTACTGATATTGAGGCATTACATTCTAGATCTCAGGGGTGATAACGCATCCGCGTTTTGACTCTTTATCGAAGATGGATGTGGATTTCTAAGGGCCACAGCATCCACTTACCACCAGATGGACTGTGTGCTTGTTTGTTATCCTTATTCTATTAAAAATATTTTTTAATAAATTGTTAGCTTTATTTTGAAATAGATTTTACCAGCGACCTCGTTCGCGTAGAATACTTGCAAATGCACAATAGTAATCTTAACGCAAGTATGTAGTTCAATTCTCGAAAACAACTTTAAACTAAATTTTGCCATATTGCACAAATGGGAAAATTTACGAAAAAAAGGTGTTATCATGTTATACTTAGCATTTATAGTTTTAGTTTTTAAAAATCGATTATGAATCATAATTTAAAGAGATGGAAGGAGTGTAACATTTTTGTATAATTGCATACCAAAAAATATCGTTCGAAACTTAATTTATACTGCATATTGTTTATAATACAATCACCAAAAATATTTGGAATATCAGTCATTCGATTGCTCAAAATAGCCTGTATATTTTGATAAAATATAACCTAGATCACCTCGTAGGCTTGGCTATGATTGCAGGGGTAATGTAGGGTGATTGTTAAAATTTTATTATCCGACCACGAATGACGTTAGTTTGTTCCCGGTTGCTTCACTAAAGCAATTATTACGTGCACCTGTAAGGTTCAAGTTCTGGTGACAGAATTGAAATCGATTAAACACCTGAATGCCCTGAAATTAATTAAAGTAGGGTTTAATAAATTTAAATTAAAAAAATGCATATTAACTGATGCATTAGTATACATATTACGGCTAAAATCCGAAGTTCGGTTACACTTAGTTCTAGCCGGCTAGAACTAGGTGCGGCCAGCAGTAGTTGGTTAAATTTAAATGTACTGTTAATTTTAAAAATACAGAAAACGTATCAAGTGACAGTAGGGTTAGGTGCGGTTAAACCGCAGACATTTATTTTATTTATAAATTATGTATGATACATCAACCGTAATTGACTCACACTCAGTAGCCAGCATACACCTAGGTGTATCCGCACTTCGGCTGTTAGCCGTAACATACTGCTGGCCGCACCTAGTTCTAGCCGGCTAGAACTAGGTGTAACCGCACTTCGGCTATTAGCCGTAACATATTATACATATATACTTTTTCATTTAAATTTATTAAATGCGAATTATACTATTGGATAGTAACCAAAAGTATAATGGATGACTATTAATTATACTATTGGATTATAGTAATCCAATAGTATAATTTTAACCATTACTATGAATTTTGTAAACCGTTTTATTAATAAAATATTTATAAATACAAATTTTTGAGGACACCGATGTTACGCTATAGGCGTATACGTACAATTTCAATTGAACAATTATGAGTTGTTTAAGAAAAGTCTAAGGACTCATTCCGTGGGTGCCGTAAGAGGTGACAGAGGGTATTTGAATCAGGAGATGAGCAGCAGCATCTTCCTGATAATATCTTAATAAAACTGCGGTTACTGAACTTGGCAACTATTGCAAAATTCCTCATATTATGAGGCAATCTAGGGAAGGCTTGTGTTCAGCAGTAGAATTTTATAGGTTGTAAGTATGGTATGTGAAAGTCGATGTATGAAGGTTCGCAATCCGCATATTATCAACTCAATAGTTCTCGAAAAAATCAAAAAACAACATCGATTGCTTTTGCGTTAATCAATAGAACTATCGATTGAAAGTTCAATGTATTATATATTACCTTGTATTGTGTGGCACATACGCTGGACTAAACAGTTGATCCGTGACAATTTAGTGAACTAGCGCCTCAACGATATATTCGTACCTCTTTATCCTATTTTGTTGATTATGCATAGATAAAATAAAAGTAAAAGCGATTATTGTCTTATTTAAGTATTGCAATTTGAATTATTATGAGGAGAGAGGGTACAAAACCACGCTCGATTGAGAAAACTAGTGTATCTATAACGCCCGAATCGACTCAATGCGCACCATTGAGCAAACAGTTTATCATGAAATCATCACAAGTACACATTGAATGATTTAACAATTGTATTAAGGTGTAATATTTCATAGATATTAATCACGCTACAAAACTGTGAAATAAAATCTTAAAAACATTTTTATTTTGGGTACCTCCCATACAAGTAAATGGAGGAAGATTTTTTACCCGTCTATTCTATCGTGTGGAGTATCGTTGGATAGGTCTTTCAAAACACTGGGGTGTGGAACAATATCTTTTCGATTCTTGCGAAATATTTAGCTTCAGAGTGGTATTTTTCATTAGAGTCATGTGTCCAAAGTATAGCCATACAATCATATAGCCTCATACGGGTTCATTCGTCACACTCTTGGATTACGCCGGCGACCTCAGAATAATTTGGCGTAGTGGTGGTTTACGTGAAGGTTCGTTACGGTCATATATTATGTATATCTTAAGGTTGCACTGCCGAGAATATATTATGTATAGATATATAGTCAACTATGATCATCTTTTTACTTACTCGGCATGTGGATCAATTGATGTAAATTGTATTATTTTGAAAATCGAAACAGTTTTTTTTAATCTTATTTGAATACCACTCCCTATAAGTCTGATTTGAAAATAAGTACTTCAGGTACCATCCTTCTATTTGGGCAAATTTTTAGTCATTGTAGTGGTCAAACTACGAACTCACTTATTATGCTCATTATCAAAAAAGAAATTGTGACGGGGAACTACGAAACCCTTCCTCTACATAGTGCGTGGACCGACATGCACTTGGCCAGTTTTTTAAATAGAATAAGTGTGACTCGTTTGTCACCCTTATTCTTTAAAAAACGAGCACAGCCCACGTGATGGTAGATGCTATAGCCTATAGACATCTACATCTATCTTCGAATTATGTAATACAAGGTAATTTGAGTTTACTTTTACTTTATACCGCTGTCTAACGAGGCCACGACATGCGCAACAACTTTGCTCGTTATAAATAACTTTTAGAACCAATTTTTGTCTTTGGAGTTTTATTACCACGTAATAGTAATTTATTGAACTCTTTCAGAATTTACGTTATTTATAAGTTCTTTTTTCTTTTGTAAACGTTACCTTAACCTCTAGTAGGATTTCCTCCTTTATTAGGAAAATATTATATAAATTGTGCACATGGATATCTCAAACTCGGGACAATTATTTGTAAGCCATATAAACACTTGCTCCACCGTTGGCTCTGTAGAACCGCAACTAACTTCCCATTCATTGCGAATTACATTCGAAGTAAAATCGGATTTTTGTCGGATACCGTTCCGACAACGCTTTCATAAAAATGTAGATTGTTAGTTCTACACAAGCTTATAAAGAAGTGCAATGCAAACAAATTTGGTTGGAGTTCCAATAGATTTTTTATTACGGTTTTTTTAATTGGAAATGTAAAACTTTTTTTCACAAAATTAATTGTCAGTAATATAGCTAAATATGGTAATTAACGGGCTTGCCATGTATTGGCGCCATTGGAGAATCCATCACCCCATTTCGTACAATGGATGTCGTAAGAGGCTATTAATATTATATCAAACAGATTTTATAACTTCTGCTATAGAGATCATTTTACGTTATCTGCCAATAGACGTCGCGATAACCATCTCGATGAAGCCAGATGTAAAATACCCGGATCGGCGATGGGCGCAGCGTCAAGGTGCTAGATGTCTGCAGCGATCGTCAATCCGCTTTATACAATCTTTGTTAAATATACTTTTGAACTTGGCGATTGTAAATTACGTATGCGTGGTGCGTTAAAGGTGAAAGTGAACTTTGCCTCAATTAGACCCTTTCGCCACTTTAAGGGTAAATTTGATTTATAACAGGTAAATGATAATTAAATAAGATAACACATGTTGATGAATATAGTACAATGATGAAGATTGAATGTAAACTAGTAAATAATTTTTAATTGTGTTCAAAGTCATTCATGTTCTCAATTCCTGAAAGGTTGTCTGAAGTAATCAAGTTTATCGGTAGGACCGCCCATTATACCATATTTATTTATGTTTTGCTCCTTTTATTCACATTAAGTTATTTTTGGAATACAATAAAATATTATCCATCTATCTATTCGTTAGTATTACCGTCAACAACTGGACTTACGCCGCTACCACACGGTAAAATAGGGCATAATATGATGTTCCATCATTATCGAGTTTTGCGTTGAAATCCAAACGGTACCTAGTTTACACAGATTATTTAACTTAAATAAATTATATTCTTTTATTAAAATACTTTTTATTTTTATAAATAAAAACTATTAAGAACAAATTATATTTATTAACAGTTAACCTCTTGAGACCCATCGACAAATCGTTTAGACCCGGACTTGATAAAACAACTTTGCAACTTTGAACCAAAGTTCTACTACTAGAACTTAATTTTTCGTCGTTTGTATTTCGCGCCACAGTAGTTTGATATATTAGGGTAACTTTTTTAGAAACTCTTTATGATAATAGCATTGATTTAACTAAGCTAGATGAGGTGGAGGGGGAAACATATCCGCCATTTTGTCAAAACAACAAAGAAGATGCCACGTCCATCAAAAAAAGTCTATAATCTATGTGGTATTATCTTTATTAATTGATGTACTCCATAAAGTAATAAGTATTATTTAGCTGATATTTCATTAACAGGTCCGAAAATTTTCAACTTGAATTTTTTTGTTCTAATACTAGTACACCCGGCTTTTACGCAGAGCCTTGACCTATTTTTGTAGTACTAGTACATTGGTCATTTATTCTTGGGACCTTGATGTAATTGTCGATATTAACTCTTATGTTTTAATAACATATTAGTCTTACAAGCATATGTTTCCTTACTGTTATAAATTATTACCGAATTGCCGAAATACTCCAAACTTCGTACTACGAAGATAAGGAAGAGTCTTTGCTGCGCAAATTGGTGATAGTGATGAATATGTTCCCGATTACGTAGACAATGTCGTGAGCTCGGAATCAGAAAAGTAAGGTGTAGTAAGTAAATTTCTATAACAGCGAGGTCGAGACAGGGTGGGGACACAGCAACGAGCCAGTATACTTTCTCAGCAGGTCATACTCAAGACGACCGCGTAGTAGTATTTTTGTGTAGGAGCCATGCTACAGCTTTATTAGTAAATATAGTTGTAGCACGAAAGGTCGGCTCGACCGGGAAGGACCACGCTCTCACAGAATACCAGCGTAAAATAGCAGATTAACGCTGCTGTGTTTCGTATGGTGAGTGTAGAGAACCGGTGACCCTTATTACTAGAAAAGAGGCATTCCATCTTAGTCCTTACGGGTGACAACGCATCTGCATTTTGATTCTTTATTGAGGATAGATGTAGATGTCTATGGGTCACAGCAACCACTTACCATCAGGTGGACTGCGTTCTCGTTTGTCACGCTATCCATCGGTCTGCTTGCCTCATTAGGCCGTTATTCCACCTAGTGAAGAGGTGAGAGGGTTACAAGAGGTATATGCCCATTACCATATCGTTTATTTTATTTATTTATTTTATTTAAAGAAAATCCTAAGTGGATCATGTGTTTTAAGCTTTAATAGTTTTAGAATACTTTAAGCATTAAGTGTGCTTTTTATTCATGTACATCATGTGTATGTGTAGAGGAACAACCGCACATTAGCAACCGCAGTTTTGTATTATTTTGAGTTGTTATAAGGAAGATACTGCCCTTCTTCTCTTTCAGTTTTCCTCTGTCGTCGCTTACGACACCCACGGAATGATGTGGGGTAGTGGATTCTTACGCCGCCACTAAAAGGCATGAATGAGTCAGAAATTGATAATTACATAATAATATATGTAAATAATTATTTTTTCACCAGGTTTTCACGACGTATGCATTTTTTGTCAACGATACCGACTCCGTCTATCTCAATGTAACTTTATGGTAACAGACAGTTTAATGTAAAAATAATTAAAATAAACTTTTAGGCACATTTTATGTACACGACAATTTGCTGTTATTTGTATTACTTAAAAACATTTTGTATCTTTAAAATAAAAAGAAATAACTTTTTTCTCGTTGCCGTGTAGTGGCGGTAAAGAATATCCACTACCACATATCTTCCCATAGGTGTCGTAAGAGGCGACAGTGGGAAACAGGCAGGAGATGGGCAGCAGCACCACAGCAAGAGCGTGGTTGACCATAAGTAATATTACCCCATAAAATGAAAGTTACGAAGAGACGGCCCCCAGTTCCCGGCGGTCCCGCTATTCCTGGCTACGGTGGCGACCTTGGTAACGGCGGGGCAGGTGCTAAGAAACTCCGGTGGAGGTTCGGTTGCCACCTAAGACGACTCGACCTGGCAACATACAACGCACCCTGAGGACTGACGAGAAGATCCTGAGTGGAAGAAGAGATAGACAAGTTTCGCTGGCATATTATAGGATTATCCGAGGTCTGAAGAGGAGGACACGGTAATCCTCGAATCCGGCAACTTGTTCTATCAGTGGAGGCGTCCATCTGTCCCAAGGAGGTGTCGGATTTATCGTCCACAAGTCTCTCGTTAACAACGTTGTAAAGATTGGGATTGTGTCGACGAGGGTTGCGTACCTTATACTCAGGATCACCAAACGGTATTCGTTGAAGGTCATACAGGTTTACGCACCAACCTCGGCACATCTCAATGAGGAGGTGGAGGAAATGTATGAGGATATCTCTAAAGCCATGCATTCCTCCAAAACCCACTATACGGTGTTAAAGGAGACTTCAACACCAAACTAGACAAAAAAGAGAACGGTGAGCTGAAAGTAGGGAATGGAATAGGGCAACGAAACCTGGGCACAACAGCTGGCCGACTTCATGGAAAAAGAGGGACTCTTTATGATAAACTCTTTCTTCCAGTAGCGACCTCACAGGAAGTGGACTGGTCGAGCCCCGACTGTTCGACAAGAAATGAGATTAACTTCATTATGACGACCAGACGACAACTGTTCAGTGATGTCTCAGTGATCGCGAGGGTGAAACCGGTAGCGATCACCGAATGGTTAGAGGCACACTGAACTTAAACGTGTTGGAGAGGTCTCGTCTAATAAAGTCAACGCTCCGTCACCCTCGCGCTCTAATCCAAAATCCTGAAACCTTTCAGCTCGAGTTACAAAACCGTTTTCAGTGCCTAGAAGACTGCAATGCAGTGGACGCTATGAATAACAAGCTCGTGGAAACTCTCCATGCGGTCGGAGCTAAGTTCTGCAAGACCCGCCCCAGAAGAACATAAAACTCTCCGATCATACTCTTAATCTCATGGCTGTTAGACGGGAAATGAGGCTGCAGTCTTCAATAGATTTGTCAGCATACAGGCAACTGAACAGACAGATCTCCAAATGCATGCGGCAGGACTTCCGCAACTGCAATACAGCTTGTATTGAAGAAGGATCGAGCGGAACCAAGGCTCCAAAGTCTTTGACAGAGATCTGTCTGACAGAAAGAGCCAACTGTCAAAGTTGAAGACCGAGTTTGGCAGGATCGTTTCCGGGACACCTGAGATTTTGAGTGAGATTGAGAGGTTCTATGGGCAGCTGTACACATCATCGTTGGAACGATCCATTTGCATGGATGGTAAGTAACGATCCAAGAGCAAGTACTATTCGACACTATTCCGGTGATATCCCGGACGTCAGTCTAAGCGAGATTAGAATGGCTCTCCAGTACCTTAAAAACGGCAAGGCCCGAGGCGAGGATGGAATAACAGCGGAGCTTCTTAAAGCGGGATGAAAACCGGTACTTGAAGTCCTTCAGAAGCTATTTCATTTCGTCTTACATGGTGGGACTACTCCGGAGGCGTGGAGAGAAGTGCGTGGTCTTGTTCTTCAAGAAAGGCCTCTTGAAAACTACAGACCGATTTCCTTCTGAGCCGCGTCTACGTGCTGTTTTCGAGAGTCATTTTGAATCATCTCGCACGCAGACTTGATGACTTCCAGCCAAACAAGCCGGTTCCGAAAAGCCATTAGTACCATAGACCACATACATACTTCGGCAAATTTTACAAAAGACTAAAGAGTACAATCTGCCACTTTGCCTTGCGTATGGGACTATGAAAAGCCTTTGATTCCGTCGAAATTTGGGCGGTTCTACAGTCCCTTCAGCGGTGCCAAGTTGACTGTCGGTATATCGAAGTGCTGAAGTGTTTGTACAGTAGGGCTAAGATGGCTATCCGAGTACAGAACCAGAGTACAAACCTATTCAACTGCAGAGAGGTGTAAGACAGGGTGACGTTATGTCCCCGAAACTCTTCACCGCTGCATTGGAAGACGTTTACATCAATGGCGAGCATGGCATAGCTCTAACACGTACAAATCATGTTTAATGTCCATGTCACACCTATACCGGTAATTGTTGGGAGCACTAAGCTCGAATATGTTGACGAGTATGTTTACCTGGGACAAATAGTCTGCCTAGGAAAGTCCAACTCGACCGAGTGGTCAATCGACGGATTCAACTCGGCTGGTTAGCGTTCGGGAATTTACGAACATCTTCTCGTCAGGTATAACTCAAAACCTGAAAACGAGATTGTACAACCAGTGCGTGTTGCCAGTGATGACTTATGGATCTGATACGTGGTCCTTCACTGCTGGCCGTATGAGTACGCTCAAGGTTGCTCAGCGAGCTATGGAGAGGGCTATGCTTGGGGTTTCTGCATGATAAACTTAGAAATGAGGATATCCGCAGAACTAGAGTGACCGACATAGCTCAACGGTTTGGTAAGCTGAAGTGGCAATGTCGGCCATATAGCTCGAAGAACCGACAACCGTTGGGGATAAAAGTTTCGAGTGGCAGGCTCGTACCAGTAGGCAATGTAGGCGTCCCCACTAGATGGAGTGACGACCTGGTAAGACATGGAGGAAGTCAATGGATGCAGGTGGCTCAGGACCGTGCTTTGTGGTATTCCTTGGGAGAGGCCTATGTGCAGCAGTGGACTTGTGAAGGGCTATAATGATGATGATGATGAAGTTTTTACACCTCCTGATTCAAGTTTGAAAACACCTCAAAATATATTTACAATGGGCCTGAATGAGATACTTCAGCTTTTGTTTTATTAATATCATGTTACCTCAATACATACACAATACCTTTCGTAAGTTAGTTAAGAGCTTTATTACAAGTTGTGGGAAACTCAGTTTTATAGCGAAAATTCCTTTGAAAATTAGGCTTGAGTTTAAAGTGTTAGTGATAAATTTTAAATAAATGAAAATCTAAAACACATTACAATTTAAAACTATTTTGTCTCAAAATTGTCAATTTTGAGACAAAGATTGAGTCAAAGAGAAAGTTTCAGAAAGTTTCAGATTTGAGTAGAAATTAACTGAATGATTTTATTTAAAATAATTAAGAACTACAGATTAGATAAGAATCTCAAATTAATTTGTATAGCGATTTAATGTTACTACAGAACTATCTAAGAAAGTTCTCGTCAATTTCTCATCTGTCGTTATATAGCAATCATAAGACCTTTCTCATACTGATTGTTTAATTTCCGTCGTAGTTAATCTTAAAATTGTGTGTCACAGCAAGCTTCCGAGGTTATGCACGTATTTCAAGCAAAGGCAAAGGAAACTAGGTACCTTATGCGACATTGTTACCCAAAAGAGCATTTTTTTCTTTTGCAATTTGAATAAATGGTTTTGGAATTGTGCGGATGCAAATCCGGTGCAGTAGCAATTTTGTTAATCGTATATCTTTTGATTTTATTTTGTCTCTGATAGTAAACTAATGATATCGTATACTTAAACTTTGCTTGTGCATTTAACTTTTAAAAACTATCGAGAAACTAAAATGTCTCGTCTTTCAAAGCGAGTTGCATCATATTACAATGCAATATGCAAGTCGATCAAGATCAATTTATAATATTATAAAATTTTAAGATTTATTTTAATAAAATGAAATTTTGCGAACGGAATTTATTTCTGCATCTGAGGCCATTTATGGCCTTGGATGCAGAAACGCACAACAGTGTTACATAGACTGTAAGCATTAAATCCACAAATTTTAGCTATAGCAAATCTAGTTTTCCATGTATATTTATTAGCATATTATTATACATATGTTTCTTTTTCTTTTTAAAAATATTCACTTGCTATTTATGTGTTGTATACCTGTAGAAGATGAACACATAGCATGTAGTCGCAGTGTTGAGATTGTGTATCATCTGTTGTGATCCAAATAAAGAGAGAAAAGAGAAAAACAGTGCATTAACAAAATACTTAAAGACATTTCATCTTAGTTTTCAGGTCTCACAACGCATGTGTAGTTTTCTCTGGTTACAGCTATTTATCCACTTACCATCAGGACTATGGGCATGTTTGTCCTTTTTAATAAAAAAATTTAAATGAACATCTTCATTTCCTTCATTTTAATTTTGTCTTAATTTTAATGAATAACTTCAACACTTGAAACCAATTTTAAACATTATGCTAGTAAATAAAATTAAAATACATACTTAATAAAACATAGTATGTAAACCTGTAAGTACTCGTAAATTTCAAAACTAATATATATGTTGAGTTATATGAACGTTTCAAACGCACCAGACGAGACTATTCTATTACAGAAAAAACCAAAAGCGTTGAGGATTTATAAATTATATATCACTTACCGTCTAGAGCCTGGCAGTTGTTTATTGATGTCAGTTGTACAGCGAGATACAAACGTTGAAGCTAAAGTAAAAAATTATTTGCAAGTCATTGCTGAAACTAATTAAAAGTAAAATAGCTCCTGACAAACAGTGTTTTACATCAAATCTTTATCGGAATTGTTGATATAAGTAATTCTGATGTAACAAAAATCTATTTAAAATGAGATTATAATAAACGACGATTTGTCACAACAGCTGTATAACTTAATGTACACAGGTGTTTTGTTACAAAGTTCTATTTTTCTGTTAAGCTACTAAAATAGCGATTGCTTATATTGATCCACTCATTGTGATTCAACAACTGCTAGTAATAAAAGTAGGTAGATAGTTAGGCAAGACTAGTAAGGAATTTCTTCTACTTCATAAGCCCTCGAAGTTTACTATTGTTCACGGGCCTATCCTGCTATAGGGAGGACTTGTCTCAATCGCCATGCTTTGCAGGCGGAGGGGTAATCGCAGTAACAGATATATCGCATATTTGATGTAGCGTAAACGGTCTGGGTATTTTATGTTGTGTAAACACTATTAGATCTTTCTGACTTTTCCACACAGTTCATTTATTTAGATCATATAATCACATAATAAGACCTAGATAAGAAATGGAATGATGAATACTCTTGCCGCTACTTTAGATAGATTATTTTTATAATTGTATTATATTTAAATAAGATAGATTATTTTTGCATTATAATTTTAAAATACGTGTCTTTAACTTTATATTTTCAATTTGTTACTTTTAAAACATGTTTTAAGCGAGTCACAGACTACGCAGATATGATAAAAATTGATCTGCGTATAAAACTTTATTATCTGAAAGTATCACAAACTACCCAGATACGATAATATACGAAATGATACATTCACTCGAAATCCTTCAAACTTACTAGACGTGGTTTTGGAGCGGTTTGTTTATACAGAGTTTTACTTACATTAAATTGGCGTATATTGCTTTTAGATTTGCTACATTCTGATTTTGATTTTGATGCACGTTGTGTCGGTATTTACTTAAAGGCAAAGAACTTGATAGAACGTATACAAAGCGTAAATAATTATAAAGCTTTAAAAGGATCGACCGGTCTGCGTAGTGTGTGACTCGCTTTATAAAGCTTTTCTGTTTAGCTGCTATTTTACGCTATTATTCTGTGATAGCGTGGTCCTTCCCCGGTCGAGCCAACCCATTCGTGTTACAACCATACAGCTGCAGCATGGCTCTATCAAGTAAAGCTTGCCTTTTGCGTTTTATTCAGTATTAAATTTTAGTTTCATATTATATTTTCTAGTACATCGTCTATATTGTTAAAATATATTTGTAAAGATATTATCTAGACAAAGATGTTATAACGTCAGACGTAAAATACTCTGACCGGCGATGAGCAGCAGCGACAAAAGACATCGTCCGCTTGGCAGCGCCTGGCGGGCGGCATTTATTCCATACAAACTTTTTCTTGTTTTCTCCCTGGATAATGATACTACAGCAAATACATATACACAAACGTCATATTTTTATGATTTTTTTTCTTTCGTTAAATAAATATTTCATAAATTAAAAACCTTCAAACATAAAGCAACACGGGCCACCGATGTACCGGACTCCTCCTGTGTTACTCTATGCCTTCAAATAATACTAAAAATGCCCAGTTATGCCGTCGTTTTTAGACATCCAGCAAACAAATTTAAAGAAAAATAAGGGTGAAACACAAAAAAATTAATTCAAAAACCTAATTTAACATGTTCAACGTAGTATTCAATCTCCATAGTAAGCAAACAATGTTCGAAAGTTACAGTATCTTGAAATATAAAATTTAAAAAAAAAATGTCTACAGACTGGATATCTTTTCTTTATAAAAAAAAACATAAAAATATATTATCATCGTCACAATCGTCCACAATAAAAGGCATTTGGTCGTCTAAATCGAGATTCCATGGCTTTGTAAAGATAAGTTTTCAATTGGATCAGGTGTCAATCTTTCAGAGAAACCGGGTGATATTCAGTTGTAGCATTACTAGTTCCTGAACGTGCAGTGAGTTAGCTTCAAACAATGAGTTGCGATTATTGGAAGGCCTTGCTTGAGGAGATGCCGTCGACATATTAAAAGTGATGATCATATAATACGGAATTAGTGGGAGAATTTTGAGCTTTAACTGTATTTGAATCTGTCCAATTTCATAATGCGGACATTTATAATAGGCAATCCAAACAGCTTAATCGCCTGGCATGGAGAACATGAGGATTTTGTTTATACCGTGTAATTTGATGTATTTCGAGCGTACCTTTAAAAGGACGTAGCGCTTCCTTCAAAAATAGATCGATTTCTGGAAACCTCGACTCATCGATTTAAAAGCCTCTATACCTTTACAATTTACAGATAGCATGCCATTAAATTATCTAAATTACATATGTCATTTCTTTGCGACATGACCATCGCAAAAAACATGCAACTCCAACACCATCGGGTGCACCTTTCCCATGTCCTCGTTCAGTAAAATTCCAAATAATGGATGTAACAGAAAATTCTTTGTTAAGTAACGCTGCGATAAAAAAAATCATGGCCTTGTTGCGGTATTGAGTTAGAGGACCATCGCTTAAAATGTGTAAAGTTTGCAAATCAGGGGAAAGTTCCTTAATTATTTTTATTATAGCAATTAAGTGGATGCATATAGCAGTTGGGTCATGTCGGAGTTTTTCTGATGCGGAGAGAAAGAAGAACTATTTATATAATTGTTAGGTGACTCTAAGTTTGTATTATAATATACGCTTGTATGCAACGAGATTTGCGAATTTGATCCATCAAAATGCGCCGACTGGACCTCTTGTCCATACTTACAACTATAATTTTCTGAGAATTCTATGTATAATAATCCCTCAACGGTAGACAAATTTTGTTTAACATATTGTATGGATTTAATTTGATGAATCATGTTTGCCACGTGTTTGTTTCTTAAACTAGGTAAATTTAAGTTTAATTTTTCAAATAGTTGTTTTTTTGTGGTTTGCACCTTTTCTTTTATAGTTTTGCGAAACCGCTTTGTAATGTTTTTAATAACCACAAGAATACTTTTTGTGACCCACCTTTCAAATGATATAGTGTCATTGGCGTCAAAAATATTACACTGCAAAGTTTTGTCTTTGCAACCAGAACATTTCTTTTCTAAGCAAGTCAAGCTTAGCGTATTGTTACAGCATAAATACTTTAGCAAATCCGATATATATTTATAAGAAATCATCTTCACATTATGAAGAGATTGAATTATAAAACTATTATTAGCGTGTATGGTACATAAGCAAGTGTTTCTGGCGTTAACTTTAGGAAACAGGACCCAGAATGGACGATTCTCCGAAAAGTTTCATACGAGATATTAGTACCAGACTTATTAACAAAGGCTTTATGTAGGTTTAAAAGAGAATTATTCAAAAAACGTACTTGTTTCTTAATTCGTTTTCCTGTTATGGTGTCTTTTTTCCTGATGTAAGTGTGCTATTTTCATCTTGAAGCATAAAAAACTTCTACTGCTTTTTTTCTTTCTTGCACCTTAAACTTTCTTTGAGGAACTTTCTTTTCTTTGTTTTCTTTATTAGAATAATAATAGCTCTCATATGGTATTTTGTTATTATTATTATTATTTTTAGGTAGTTATTTACGATGCTTAAATTCGCGCGTTGCGTTTCACAATAGCATTCCCACATTAATACTAGACGGTGGAGTGTTCTGCTCAACGAAATACAAAGCATTTTACTTATTTTTTTTCCCTTGTGTAATCTTAATTTGGCATTTTCCTCCATATTTTTCGACTTGTCGTGTTTCTCTAGGGGTGTAGTCTTTAATAGTTTTAATTTTGCCTTGTTCGTTTTTTTCGTCGATATCTTTCCTGCCCTGGCTTTTCTTTCTTCTAATTCTAATTCATCCGTTTGAGCATGTGCACGACGGATACTGAGCTTCTTTTGTTCACGCCTGCGCCTTTTTTTCTCTTCCTCAGAAAGCTGAATCTTACTTCTACTTGCCCGTGGCATCGTAAATGTATAATACATTTTAAGGATGCTTCCTACACCATTTGCCAGTCACATGCATATTCCTTGTAGAGAAAAAGATGTTTCATCCACAGTGAAACTTATTTTACGTCTATTCTGTAGACAACAGTATTTCCTGTAGACACATGCATCTACAGGAAAAATGTCTACAGGAAAGACATAGTGTAAAAAAAAAGATATCTTAAAATATTTTGATGTTAGAATGAAAACATGTTGAATTTTGCAAACCTATCCCTAATGCACATAAACGCTTACGATTTATATAAATTTTAGTTATCTACTTACCGATATATATGCAATACAGAAAAGATCTTCAAAACACGACCAAAATTTTGTGTATCCTTTAATATCAATATTTTTGCACCAACGCAGGCGCCATTTATAAAAATCACGAACGAATGAACGACGTATGAAGCATGAAGTGATGCCAACATAACCCAATAAATATATTGGATGCGTTTGAAATATTTAAAATTGTGCGAGTTTTTTTTTTTTATAGGAGAGGGGCAAACGAGCATGCGGCTCACCTGATGGTAGTGACTACCGCCGCCCATGAACAACTGCAACACCAGGGGAACCAGAGGAATTGCAGATGCGTTGTTCCGGCCTTTTAAAAAGGGAGGCTTTTTCTTGAAGGTCCTAAGTCGTATCGGTCCGGAAAATCGCTGGTGGTAAACTATTCACATGAAGTTGTGCGAGGAAGAAAACATCTTCTAAATCGCACAGTGGTACCGCCAATCATCCAGATGGTGTGGATGGTATCGGGAGTTTGCCGATGTGCGTTCGTGAAATGGCGGCTGGGATTAATCCGAACAATCAGAGCACCCCCGTGGTAAATGCGAAGAAAATGCAGAGATGCAACATCTCTTCGCAGCGCCATGAATCGAGCCGATCGGAAGGACTCGGTCGTCGACGACTCGAGCCGCTCTGCGCTGGATGCGGTCAAGTGGAAGGAGCTGGCACTGGGGAGCCCCAGCTCAGAGATGGGAACAGTATTCGTGAGGCCGAACCTGCGCCTTGCAGCCAGGCGTGTGCCGCATGAAATACTGTCCCGCTCTGCTGAGCACGCCAAGCTTAGAGCCAAGGCCTTCTCTTCCAAGTGACCGCGAAACTGCACGTCACCTGATATGTCGACGCCGAGGATTCCGATACTGGCTGAGGCAACAAGGAGGCCTTGAAACTGAGGAGATACGACAAAGGGGTTCTTTTGGTAAACGCGCAAACTTGGTCTTCTGAGGATTAAACTGACTGATTTAGTCGTTTCAATCCGAGACTTTGTTCAGCAAAGACTGACTTCAGACACAAGTTTGTTCCGGCTTTGACGTTTTCCTGAGAAATATTCGCACTTAACATTTAGAGCATCACCAGTGCTATCATCCGCATAGCAATGAATGCTACTGTTTGCAACATACATGCGAGTTGTACGTGTCTACAGTAGTAGACTACAAATATACGAGTTATATTTTATATGTTACGATATATATTTATGTAAACGAATTACGAAATATATTTATATGTTTTAATCTAAATATGGACTGCTGATTTTTTTTCTTCGCTAGTATAAAAGTTGTTTATTTTACATACATTCATTAATATAATGTATTTAGTTCCTGAAATATTTTAAACATCTATCAAACTGAGGTGCTAAGCATCCGAACACTCTACAGTAGAAGACATTTTGGTATGAACGAAAGCGGAAAATAATTATTTTATTTTTATAATATTAATAATAAAATAAGATAAAATAAGATTGAGTATATGTAAACAGTTGTTGATAAAATGGTTAAAATTAAAGTATATATTTACAATGTATTAGTAGATAATTACAATATTAGTAAGCAAAACACACACACACACAGACACACACTCACACACACACACACTCACACACACACACACACTCACACAAACACACACACACACACACTCACACACACACCACACACAAACACACACACACACACACACGCGCGCGCGCACGCACGCACGCACGCAAACGCACGCGCACCCACACACACACACACACACCCTACACATTTTTCTTTATATTATTATATCTTACGGATTAAGTTGATCACTATCTGTATTATGGCTATGGCGAGCGGGATCTTCTGGCACAGGTGTTTTACACTTGAAAGAAGGTCAACCATGTTTCAGATCATTGTAAAGTTTTAGTTGATCAATAAAGATTTTATTATTTATTTATTATATAGTATGCAGGCAACATTATCTTAAATAATAAAAACATAAACACGCTCTAATAATGTACACCTCGAATTTATGTAACCTGAACACTTTTTCATACGTTTTTGTGTTTGACCCATAAACAAAAAAAAAGCCAAAATCCTTCTTAAATTTTTTAATAAAATTATAATCGGTTCAGTTTTGGGGAGCAAACATTGGAATACGGATCATGATTACAGGTAGAGCGCGGTCAGCACTATAGCTTTAGATAGTTAATAAACTACCTATTCTTTAAATTTCTTGCAGCCCGGATATCTTCTGAAGGCAAATCTCAACGATAGTACGACGAAAATTACCTAATCCAGCAGTGGCCTTTAACGAGCTGATAAAGAAGAAGAGAGAAAAACGATATAAAATGTAAGGAGTTAAATACATTCTTTTTTTCACGTTATCTTTTTTATAAAATACAATGTGCTTAAAAGCCTAAGTAAAAACAAATGTAAAAATATGTACGTTTCTAGAGGCAAGAAACAAATATGTCCGAGAGAGAAATGTTTCCAAGCTTGTTCCAGTCTCTTAAGACCGTAAGGCTCATTAATCTTTAAATATAATGTCAGGTAATGGAATGGAAAATGACTTTTATTTCGGTATTACAAATTCATTCATTTATTAAAGCCTTTTCTTACTCATTCACTTTTTGTCTTTCTATTACCCGCCTATTAGTTTTGCGAATTACATGGGATGTTTATGAATCACAAAAAGGAAAAAGAAATTTTAAGAAATGAAAAGGAAAACAGTACATAAATCCTTTAAAATAAAATAGCAACGATTAAAAATTCGGTTTTTTTGCACAGTTTAATTTTTCAAATTATTGTAAGATAATAACTAATTACTAATCCATTATGGATTAGTTAGCTGAAGTGGCAATGGGTCGGCCATAAGGCTCGAAGAACCAAGAACCGATGGGGAAGAAAGATTCGTGAGTGGCAGCCTCATACCGGTAGGCAGTGTAGGGCTCACCACAAGATGGAGTTACGACCTGGTAAGACATGCAGGAAGTCGATGGATGCAGGTGGCTCAGGACCGTGCTTGTGGCATTCCTTGGGGAGGCCTATGTTCAGCAGTGGACTTGCAATGGTGATGATGATGATGAATAACTAAATGCTTTGCCAGTCATTTTACAGTATTTAAAAATGTGTAAAGCAAATCAAATAGGGTGGTGAATGCCTGTACGGGACAGTTTGATGCTGACAATTTGACTTTTTTGGACAATAATGATATCATAATGATGAAAACGGACCAAAAATTATTCCCAATATTTTAGTTGTTGCATAAGTTGACTATAATTAAAAATAATGTGGCATTATGTAACTTTACACTCTGCTTTTCTTATAACATTGACCTAAATGTTAGGTCAGATTAGCTACAAATGTATGGGAACTAAATACTTTACAAACATTTCGTAAAAAGGTCAGGTGCAAGTTGATAAATGCCATTTGCCGATTTTACATTAGAAATGTTTTCAGATTCTATTTTTTTTGAACGAGCATTCAAAATATGCTCGATTGCATTGATACAAGTGATGGGTATATCAAAATATGCTCGATTGCATTGATACAAGTGATGGGTATATTGATGATACAAGTTAAGGGAAGACATTTTCAGGTATTTATCTTTATTGACTCTTCCGTTGCAGGGAGGAGGATCATGCTTGGTATGCGAATGAACAATCTCAGTTCAAGACATCTCGTAACTTTGACGCTGCAGCCCATCGCAGGTCTGGGTATTTTAAGTCTGGTGTAAACAAAATAGTTATAAAGCCATCTAACGAATGCCATTTGAATAGCATTTCCAATAGTCGTCTCTTACACACTTACGGGATGGGATTCTCTTAGTCGCGACTCCATGCAGCATATTTTCATTTGTTGTTAAAAATGCAATTCTGATTGATTTTTCTCGATATATATCTTCTTATCTTTATCCTAGAGAACAGATTTTTAGCTATACTTTGGAGATACTGTAGAATTACAATTTTCACCATATCTGGGAAAATTATACCTTTTGAAAAAAATCCACAGAGCTTTTCATTGACCCTGTAAGTCAAAAATTCTACTTTTTTGATTGCATGATGATTTTATTCAACTTTAAAAGAAGCGAAGTTTTTAAGAAAAACACTTGCAAATATTTTTTTAAGTAAAGAACACTAAAAACAATATTAAGTTTCGTTTCCATAAAATTTAATATATTTAATTTCAATGAATAATCCTGTCTCATATCAACATGAATATGGTAATGGCGGCAGACACCAAGACATGTAAAGGAAATGCTGGCGTGGTAATCAAAATTTATTTATTTTTTCTATTGAAATCTGGTCTTGGAAGTTTAAAACAAGTAGTAAATTCAAAATATTCTAAATAATATTACTATTGACCTTAATATACGTTTTCATACACCACTAAGTTCACACAATGATTAATTCAAAACTGATATGACTTTTGCAATTAATTCTACGAACTAGCAAAATCCACCGTAAACGAAATGGAACAATTTATTACATTTAGTATACATACGAATAAGTAGCTGGAAGTTCACTGAATTGTTTCATACTCGAGTATTCAAACTTTGCCTCCATCATGCTGGAATCCTCCCAAACGATATACCATTTTTAATGATTTATTATGCCAAGATTTAATGAGCAATTGTTGACTTTCAATTACCAAGATTGAAACATATTGCTCCAACGGAACCGGAGTTATTCATATTATATCTTAGGGAGGACTCTAGCTTGAATATTATCTATCAGAGAATAACTCCAGAACACCTATATCTTTCGTTGTGAAATATGTATCAAGATTTAGTGACTGATAATTTAAAAAAAAGTCTAAATTTATTAAAGAGAACTTAGTGAAAACTTACTTAAAGTTCTGAATACATTTCAATATCGTTTTTCGTTAGTGTCGCCGCTTTGTTACAGATGTGCAACTGACAAATATTTACGACATTTTTAATTGTCTTTTGTTGAATTTAATGAATTTCATCCTTACATATAATTCAATTAAAAATCGTGATGGAAAGCAATCACATGTTTATAAAAATACAATTTACTTAAAGTGTCACAATCTTTTTTCCAATAATTCAAAATAATACCGAGTAATAACGAGTACGAGTATCCCAAGGGGTACCGGTACGCAAGCGAAGCCGACCGGTACTACCGCTGACGTCGCGAGCAGGGAGGGGGGGGGACTCCGCTCTCCTTTATACTGCGCCTCATCGTTGCTCACTATTAGTATTTATTACATATATGGCTGTACTATGGCTGCAGCTAATCACGCTGCAGCCAGCGCTGTTGGCTTAACTATAGAGAGACCGCGCATTTAACGAATATCATAGTTTTTTGTAAAGTTGTTATAACGTATAAATACTCAATACCATTTTCATGTTCATAAGGTCGCCGAAGTCGCATCTGTATTTGTCGCAACGCATCTTTATTTTAGGATGATTTAATTTAAAATTAAAAAATTAAAGTTACCGGCTATACACGTCTCACTGCTGGGCTCATGCCTCCTCTCTATTCTGAGAGGGTTTTAGGTATGAAATGTTCGCCGCGCAAACCCTGTGTGTTGGCGAACTTCAAATGTCTTCGAAATATGTATTCAAAAATATTTGTTATTTCTCACACATGCAGGTTTCTCACGATGTTTTCCTTCAACGCTGAGCACGTGGTTTATCAGCACATTAAATAGCAACTAACAATTTCATTGGTGCTGGCGGGGATCGAACCCGTTATTCGCGTACTGTGAAATTTACAGCGAGTGCTCAGCCTCAAGCTACCACGGCTCAGTTATAATTAATTTATTTAAATTTATTAATATTATTCGCGTGTAAGTAATAGCTTATAGTTTATTAGATATTAAATAATAACAGATATATTGAGAAAAGGAAAATATTAATTAAAAACAATGTAATAAAAGAAAAACATGACAAACTTTAAACACATCTCAGAATATAATGAAACCGTGAAATGAACCTAAGCGAGTTTTTAGTCCGGTCCACATCGGATGTTTTTATAAACTGAAAGTTCGGCCACAACTGCTCCGTCTGTATCCACGCGACGATTCGAGAAAAGGGTGCGGCCTTAGTGCACTGAGTGCGGTCCAGCCCCAATGTCGTACTAAAAATAATAGCTGACTGATGAGCTAGCATTGGACTGGCCTTCCTCCGGTATTGCTGCAACAGACGTCACAGTAGCTGTTCCGGTGAGAGACGGTTCAGGAACATCTGTGGTTAATGTATGTTATGACTTAGAATTAAAATTACGACAATATTATTATTCGCATTTACGAAACTTTTACGTGGTTTATTCATTTTCAATCTAATTATCATAAGGTATAAATAAAATTTCAGAATGATACATTGACTTTACATTTTCCTAACAAATCCTTTTTTCTATTACTTCACCACATCTTATGGCGCCGCCCTGGTGGTAGAAAAATGTGTCTTTATTAGTATGTGTCAAATTTCAATTATATAAAACAACGCCTTAAAGGAGCAATTAGTCCACAAAGTTGCTGCAATTGTTGGGAATTTATTTGTCCTTGAAACATTTCCTTCGTCAGACATGCTGGTTCCAATCAATTTCAGGCATTGGTTGTCGGCTTTCTAATAGATATACCGCCAAAATTGCCACTTAATCGTTCATTGATAAACTCGGTGCAAAAATAATATATATATTGCAAGTTGATTGAAATGTAACGGTATACAACAGAAACAAGAACAAACTCATAAAGTCAAAGTGATTGGAAAGCTCTCTGCAATTGCACTTTATGGTTTTTTAAAGAAAGAAAAAGAAAGAAATAACGAGAACTACTAATGAGAAATGACGCGGGTGTGCTTATTTTTATGTTTCTTTTAAATTATCGTACGTCTTGTATCTATTTTATTTAGTTGAGTAACTAACAATATAAATATGGTTAAGAAACATATGTGTTGAGGGAACATGTATACAATCTCACTGAAATCTAAATCTAAAGCTTGTGATCAAACACACACACGCACACACATGTACAAATACACCCAATGCGCTCACATACAAAGTCACACAATTACAGTAATAAATCAAATTAAAAAAAAATACGTTGTTTTAATTTATATATCTATAATTACAGTATAGGTTACGAAACAACTATTAATAATAAATTATTTAAGTAAGCTTTTTCCAAGTGGCATTGCATATATCCAACACTCTGTTCCTCTAACAGTGATAAGCTCATTATTCTTTAAAATTAATGGAATCTGTTAATGGAAAGGACTTTGAGTATCATTACAGTGCGGTGATTTATTTAATAATTCATTTTACTTAAAATAAATTCAGCATTTATTAAACGGCATTAACGTAATATGCCTACTACATGCTGCGTACGTGCATGTAAACTGTAAGAGAGAGAGAGAGAGAGAGAGAGAGATGTAGTGTAGCCACTAATATATATATATATATATACTAGTGTAAGGTACATAGAATAAGCGCAGTATAAATAAAGTCTTCAACTGAGCAACACGTCTTCCTCTTATTAACACCTTACAACATTACATGGATCACAGGATCACACAGACGACACACACATACAACATTACAGAGAGATAGGTCAATATAATACCTAAACTGTGATAATACTAATACATGTCTCACTCACGCTCATGCGCGCGGATAAACCCGCAGAGGCATTAAATTGGGTCTAGGGCTGATTGACCTTTGATCGGTCTACCTTCTTGTTAAACGTTCTGGCTAACATATATAAAATGGAACTTCAGAATGTAAGTGTTTATTTTTGAAAGCTTTCAAACGTCTGCAAAGCGATACTGCCGACGGAAAGTATATGGAAGTATTGATGACTGATATTTAATGATATTATCTATCACGCAAAAATCAGATGGGAGAATTAACGTGAGGTGAGCAATGTTTTTACGTACCTGATTACCTGATACCTGGAAAATGGCCGTTTGGCCAAGCTAATAGGTAGCATGGGATTATAGTACATACTATCACTACTCAATCTTACACATTTCGTTCGTCAGAAAATAAGTGACGTCCGGTGGCCCTGAGATCTTGCTCTATAAGTATTTTCAACTTAGTTGGAGTGGTTAATAGGATAAATGCCTCCTAAAGACCGTTAAGTAGCGTTCGGTCGATTCTCAGTTATAAGCAGAACATCTAATGTTTTTAAAGTGAGCCTGACTGCGAGCTGATCAAGTGTTTGTATAGTCTACAAATAGTTATTCTGCGTATGGAAATTTAAAATATGTCCACGACACTGGAGAAAATTATACAATAGGGTAAGGTTTTTTTTAAATATTCCATATACTCGTATGTTTTCTTTGCATAGATGTGGAGCCTACCTAAAAATGGATTATTTTACAACAAATTTAGTGACTATAGAAAATATTAGAAAAATATTATAGCTTCCTAAAGATGGTGATATTATCATTGCGTGTACGTCAGGCGTTAGATACCTAGACTGGCGACTTGCAGCAGCGTCAGAGGGGCGAGACTTTGCTGAATTTGCGATCGTCTGCCTGCGAAACGTGATGATTAAGGTAAATTCTCCTTACAACGGAAGAGATTTTTTATGTGGTAGAGTCACGCTACAGCTATATTACGGTTGTAGCATGAATGGGACGGCTCGACCAGGGAAGCACACAGAATACCAGCGTAAAATAGCACCTTAATACTTCTGTGTTTCGTATGGTGAGTGTAGAGAACCGGAGACCCTTTTTACTGGAAACGAGGCATTCAATCTTAGTCCTCAGCATATATCCTCAGTGTAACGGGAACATAAGTACCGTTAGTAGATAAATATTATTCGTAACAAATCATACCATACCTTCATCATAATATCCTTACTTTATTTAAAGATCGTATTAGGTACTAATGTAATTTAATTGTATTTAATCCAATTAGTGAATATTAACTAATATTCGTTTTAAAGCGTTCGTTCATTTAAATGTATTTCAGTTGAATACCAAATTTCAAAGATCTTGTTTTCATAAAATAGGTCTTTTATTTGAAAGCTTTGCATTGCTTGGGCAAATTCCAATTTCGTTCAGCGTAAGAGCTTGCGGTGAGCGGTGTAATATACTGTTTAGACAAAGTTAAATGTTAAGTACGAGTGTGTGGGTATGAATATTTTGAATGAGTTGGTTCTTTTTTAAATTGACGCGCATTACACGACATCGTAATTACCTATATAAGGGCAGTTTGAAAGTTCTCAGCCATACTAAGAAAACAAAGACAATAAAATAAAATAATAAATGTTTTATTTTTCTACATACTCTCCCCTTGTCTCAATACACTTATTCAATCTATACTTCAGTGCTGCTCTTATAGATCGATTCCTCCAACTCTTCATAAAACCGCCCGCCTCAGCATCACCTCTTCGTTTGTTGAAAACTTTCTTCCAGCCAGGTGTATTTTTAATTTAGGGAACAGGAAATAGTCCGATGGAGCTAAATCAGGTAAATATGAGGGATGATTTAATACTTCGAAACGGAGTTCATGGAACTTAGCCATTGATACAGCTGACTTGTGCGCATTATCCTGATGAAAAAGGATTTTCTTTTTGGCCAATCTCGGCCGCTTTTCACGACTTTTGTCGGTTAATTTATCTAACAGGCGTTGGCCTGTTAAAGTCTGTCCTTTGGGAAGGTGGTCAATAAAAATAATTCCCTTGTAATCCTAAAATACTGATTGTTGCGTTTATAACTATGCATACATAGATTTCTATGCGCCGTAAAATATGACTGTGATGAATCAGTTTGCAATAAGTTATTTTATTTACAAATCTATAGTCAGTGCAAAGTGAACTCTAAATACAATAACATATGGTCCTTTGAGCCGGATCAATAGTTGTTTACTACATCGAGCGGCCGGCAACTAAGAACAATAGCGACTAGATTCACAAGGCCCTCGCAAAAGATATTGAGTAGCTACAATTTGTAAAGTGCAATATTGTTAACATCGTTAACGTTCTAAATTGAATTGCTTTAGTCTATTACAAAACGTTAAAATGAGTGAAAAATTATTAAATTTATTGGAAAAATTGAGAACTAGAAACTGCAGTTCTTTTACAAAAGACACAACTAAATTCAAAAAAGTGTCGAAACAACGTTTAACAAAAGGTTATATTGAAACGAGATTACAGTGCATCGAAGAATATTGGCAAACGTTTAAGTCGACGCACCAGGACTTGGTTAAGTGTGCACCCAAAGAACAAAGGCCAAATATATCATATTTTGTTAACGAAGATTATTTCATCATCGAGGATTTGTACTTGTGTCAAAAGGTAACTTGAAGGATATATTGAGTGCGATACCATCTAGGAGGTTGGAATCTACGGACAACATGGGTGCGACAGGTCAGGCGTCACCGCCAGAAGTCAAACTGCCTCGAATACAGTTACCTTCATTTGGTGGGAATTATGAAGAATGGCTGTCTTTTAACGATTTATTTTCATCGCTGGTACATGATAACAGTTCACTCAGTAAGGTTCAAAATTTGCATTATTTAAAATCAAGCATAGTCGGAGAATCGGAAGCATTATTAAAACATATTAAAATTACAGAAGACAAATATGAACACGCATGGTATTTATTAAAGGATAGGTATGGAAATAAAAGGCTTATCGTTAACTCAATAATGAAAAGGTTATTTGGACAAAAAAGGTAATTGCACAAACAGCTTTTCAAAAAAAAATATCACTAGATACAACTACGAAATGCTTAAATAGTTTAAATAACCATCAGTTATCTACCGATTCTTGGGATCCACTAATAATATTTCTGGACGCAGAAATTGGACCCAGATTCACATAAAGCATGGGAAGAGCATGCCTACAAAACCAACCACAAAAGTTACCTACCTGGAGGGATTTAAGAAGTTTTTTGGAATCAAAGTTCTGCACATTAGAATTAATAATGCCATCTTCATCCATTTCACAGGAATCTAAAACAACAAAGGAAAGGTCATTCCATACGTCTGCTGTATCTCCGACGAGAACTTGCATAAGATGTAATGAAGAACACACTATAAGTCACTGTAAAGATTTTGCAAAGTTGACACCTGAGGAGATGTCCGAGTTTGTAAGAAATAAGAACTTATGTTACAATTGTTTGACTCCAGGACATACTGCAACGAAATATCGTCTTCAAGTGTCCTGTAAGATATGCCATCGTCGACACCATTAACTACTACACCAACCAAAAGATGTTAACAAATCAAACAATATACAAGCTCACCTTAATTACATGGAACCCCTTGAGGACGACAAAGGAGGACGAAGTAGCATTATCATCACACTTAGCAACAAGAAGATCCACATCGTTATTGGCTACTGCATTAGCACCTGTAAGAGATGAGAACGGGCATACGACGATGTTACGCGCATTAACCAAGGATCCCAGGCAAACTTCATAACTGAAAGAGCGGCACAATTCCTAAGATATAAAAAAACGGCTGCAATGGGTAATGTAGTCATCACAGGAGTTGGTTCAACACAAACAAGGGTTAAACATGAAGTACATCTCGAGCATTTTTCTAAATAAGACCACCAATTCAAGCTTCGTATAAACGCATATGTCATGTCTACACGTTTAACCACTTTACTACCATCAAGTTTTATCACTTATCTCGAGCAAGCCTGGCCGCATCTACCAGGACTTATCCTTGCCGATCCTAGTTTTAACCAGCCAGGACGAGCAGACATGCTGCTTGGAGTTGAAGTATACGCCCAAATAATGAAGAATAATATAATCAAAGGATCCCCTGGTTCTCCATGTACGCTTTTTGGGACTGTTCTAGACAATACTTTACGGGATGAGATACTTATAATGCATCACCACTTCAATTTTGATGATATGCTGCAAACATTGTGGGAAATAGATTCTGAAATTTCTAAAAAAATTACGAAGGATGAAGAAACCTGTGAACGATTATATAAAGAAAGTTACACAAGGAATGAAGACGGGAGGTACATAGTTAAGCTGCAATTTAAAAATGGTAACCAAAAGTCACTAGAGGGAAACACCAAAGATATAGCAAAAACTCGACTACTACAATTCGAAAAGCGATTTGTCAGAAACCCAAAATTGAAAGACGAATATGTTAAGGTTATGGAAGAATATTTAAAAGTACATCATACGGAAAAAGTGCCACATAAAAACTAGCTGTTACCCGCGGCTTCGCCCGCATGGTCACTGGGAAATGAACTATCCATTGCTTTTGAATTGAAAAGAAAACTGAGTTTTATAGATTTGTCAGAGATGCAGCCATTAAAAGGAAACTGAGCAAAATTGATTCGTCAGCCTATTTAAATGTTTTGAAACGCAGCGTATAGGAAAGCATGAAAATAGCCAGTTTATTCCAAATGGAAATGGGATATTTTTTAATTAAAGAAACTGAGCATAATTATCCGTCAGGGATGCAGACTTTGAAAAGAAACTGAGCTAAATTGATTCGTCAGAGATGCAGTTTTCTGAATTGAAAGGAAACTGAGCCAAATAAAAGATCCGTCAGAGATGCAGCCTTTTGAGTGGAAAGAAAACTGAGCTTAATAGGTCCGTCAGAGGTGCAGCATTTGGAATTGAAAAGAAACTGAGCTAAATAGGAAATTTTGAATTGAAAAGGAAGATCTGGGAATTCTGATTAATTGATTGTGGAATTTTGAAAAAAACTAACTGAAAACTATTTTAAGACGCTACTGTACACAATGTTATATGTTTTCCATTCGGGGAAAGAATGTGAGATTCTGGGCATTTGACACACACGAACATGCTACATACAGCTGACCATGAGAAGCACTGTTTTTCTAACTTGACCCCTGCTACCTGTAACGTTTGCCCTTGCGCTTTATTAATTGTCATTGCAAAACTGAGCTTAATAGGAACTGCAACCTTTTGAATTGAAAAGGAAGATCTGTGGGAATTATAGGGATCCGTGATATAATAACATTATCACCTTTTCCTACGCCTGTCAAAATTGTAGCACTGATTATGTTCCGTCCAAGATGTGTCACACAGCCTTGTCCCGTTACATAACCGAGGAGCATCTAAATTTCGCATTAGCATGACTGGGACGCCTAATTTTAATTGAAGCTTATGTGAGGGCACACCTGACAACTATAGAGAATTTAGAAACTCTACGGGATATGAAGTGCTCTGTTCTGTGTCCCTAACTGTGTCTACTGACAAATACTCTGTTATTTCTCCTGCTACTTCGCTTAATATATCTGAATTTATTTTGTTAACGCTCTCATTTTATGGTTCAAGAATAGCCCTTTAACATAACCATTTGTCTTCATGCATGTTGTTCGTTAAATCTGAATAAACGCTCGCAATTAATTCTGAATGACTCTGTACTAAATAACAAAATCTCTCGTCAATTTAACGCAGCCCTCAGCATCCGTTTCCAACCGCCCATCGCCAATTTTTAATAGTGTGTCAGCATATTTTTCAGTATTGATATCATTATACAAATGCACTCTCATATTCGTAGTTAAACTGAATTTTGTCACCTTGTTCCATAAAATAGACGACTTGAGGTATGCTTTAATTTCATCTGCAGGTGTGCCCTTTTGAATGACAGGTAAAGTTTGGCGAAAGTCACCAGCCAGTAAAACCACCATTCCTCCCATTACATCGGTATTGCTGCGCAAATCCTGGAGCCTTCTGATTTAGTGCTTCTACAGCTTTTTATGCGACATTGTACTTTCGTCCCACACTAAAAGTTTGCATTGTCGTAGCATTATACCTCGTGCACTATTTTTGCTAAAGTTGCAGATCGGCGATTCTTCCTGGGCTAGATTTAGAGGAGTTTTAAAACAGAATGAGCAGTGTGGCCCCGCTTAGCAGCGTGGCGGCTATACCGGAAGAAACTACACACAGCAATGTTTTTATCTTTCCGTACTTGCGCTAATAATAAATTTAACAAAATGTCTCCCAGTTCCTCCAGGGGCATCTAAAAAAAGTGCACCATTTCCAGATTGAATTTGTCCTTATACTTTGTCAAAAACTCGTTTTGTTCGGGAAGCAAAGGGTACAAATTGGCTACTTGTTGCTGCAAAGCTGGTATATCGTAGTTTGTTTCACGTATAATTTCATCACTTAGTTCATTTTCGGTTGTTCGCTGAGGGCTTATCATTCCAAAGTCGCTTAATTTTTGCCTACCATTGCCATTACTTTATCTTCAATTTTTCCAAGTGCTTCATTATAAATGTGTTCATTGTATGCCATGTTCGCGTGTGTCTGCTGTAACCTTCGCAAAATATCTTCCGCCATGTACTTTACATTTGTCCCACAATTATGTGCATTAGATAGCCCGCAAGATGATATGAGAGTTGCATAAAGATCCCTAATTTTGGCTGGTGACTGGCACTGCACAGCTTCCTCCATGGTTTCATCCCAGTGATTATCGTTTTCAAAAGATGCAGAGCCACATGCTTCCCTATAAGTTGCGCATTCCTGACCGTTGACAGTTTTAAGGTCTTTATATCCTGTAGGACCCCGAACATGTTGCAGCAGCAATCGTAAACAGAAACATTCAAAATTAGTTACATGGACGGTATACACGACCAAGGGCATCTGATTACTTTACACCGGGCCAATTTGCAACAGGCGCGCCTTGAATACGGCGTTTCCACTCCTTCCTAGATGTGTTCCAAGTATAATAGCGGGGACTTCAGAATATAACAACGTTTTGCAAAGGGGTCGGTTTGACAAAGTTGAAAGAAGGCTGTTAGTGTAGTTTTGGCGGTGATGCAATTCTTTCTTGAAATTTCTTTCGGTGAAATATACACGCCTCCATTTTCTAAGTGCACAGCAAGGTGAGTAACTGTTGGGTGCCTTTCGTGTAAAGGAAGCCAAGGAGCCGCCACGCTGCCTCGTTACTGCTGACATAACGCCCTGCTTGAAAGGTCTGTACTTCATTAACGGATTTGCCTCACCTTCACTCCTGAGATTAAATATTGCTTGGTCGCTTCCTTTATTTATGTACTTACAGATATACTTGATTGCGCGGACAGAGCTACATGCTTCTACATTAATGTGGGCATTAAAATTTTACATAGAATGGGCGAATACAGGACAATCCAGCTGTTATCTAAGGTTTCGAACGCTCCAGAGCGAGATTTGATTGTAACTTTCCTGCCACCATCTTCGGGAGCTCTGCGTCTGTATAAAGGGTAGCCATTGTCATTGTGCACTGTTTCTTTTAATAGCTGTTTAGGAATTTCTTTGCACATTTTCCTTCTTTCATACATGGCGATATTGCATTTCGTGCCACATGGACCGTGAATCATATTTCGGACGATGGTATCATACAATTCTTTATCTTGCTCAGTATCCGGAATCTCGGCGCTTATTATGTCGTCTATTTGGCTGGGCCGCAACTTCTCTTTAAGCCATTTTAGAATGTGGGCATGCGGTAATCCTCTTTTTTGCCATTCAATTGAATACATGAAGCACTGCAGCTCTCCGAAAATTTTCCCTTTGTTAATTACATACATTAATTTTTGTACTTTAATCTAAATACTCTAGCAAATAAATCGTGTCTGACAGTACTTTTTTGGCCCGGCATTAGCTCCTCGGTTATTTCTTTCCATGTGGGATTGCAAGTAAAAGTAACAAAAAGATCAGGTCTTCCGTAAGTTCGTACATAGGCGAATGCATCTTGTGTGTACTCATGTAGGTAGCGGGGACTGTTAACGAATGATGAGGCAGAATTACCATTTTACCTAAATCTCTGGGGTTTACATTGGTGTCGCTAGAAACTGCATCTTGTAAATGTATATAATTCTCAATGCGCAGCTTTTTTTGATTTAAGATATATAACGGAGACGTTCACTTTCTACCTTCACATACATGTTTACCAAAAATTGATGAAATAATTGTCTACACCGGGCTAAGAGGTTAAAATCATTTTCTCGCAACATCATATGATACGCATAAAATCCATACATGATACTTTTTGTTCGGAGTAGGCTCCTTTGTGACCAGGTTAATGAGTGGAATTTGAAAATGATAACCCTCTTGTCCTTTGCAATAAATCAATGGGTATTGCAGAGCGTCATAAAACTTGTGTATCGGCTACCCGTTGCAACGTATCATCAAGTGCTCGCATGACAATGTCTCGTGAAGAAAATTGATCACCACTAATTACGGCTGCTATTTCGTTTATCAAAGGTGCATTGTAGCGCCTTTCATGCTCTCCTCGAGGGGTCCGATCTGCGTGAATGACGACTTTATAATCCTCTTCAGGTAGGTTTTCTAAAGCAGTTTTAAATGTTTTGACTAAAATGTTACGTTCATGCAAGAATCTTTGAATTTTGAACACTGTGTCTCTCTCAACTCTCTGGATAAATTGGCAGCGACGGTCTACCTCAATTTCTTCGTCACCCATAAAATATACTTGTAAAAATTTATGCTGTTCGTTTTCAGTTGGAAAAGTGAACCTATTCGATGATAAATTTGCCCTTGCACCGTAAATGTAGGCGAAAATCCCGGCATTATTATTTCCCGGTCAACCTGAAGGACGTCATTTGAAAGCATGAGTTATATTTCCGGATCCTGTTTAAAAGCGCCGTGACTCATTAGAATCATATAAAAGAGAGTTTTCAAAGGTTCTTCTGGTTCCAAGTAACGGAAGGACACTTTGCCATTGAACAGCACATGCCTGCGGTCTCATCTTTCCATTTTAAAGCGCTGCAAAATCGACACGCCTTGTCCATCAGTCCGATAACAACTAACCTGTGATTTTTATAATCAATCAACGGATCATAATTGAATGCTGTGTCATTAAAACTGACCAATTGTTTCTTTGAAAATTTTGTCGATGTTCAGCTTGAGCTGTGCATTTGCATCTCTTCGCGCCTGTGTCTGTTCTGGTGTTTCAGATGCCCTTATAGTAGATTGACATTCAGCTTGCTCAATGAGTCTGTGTTGAGTTTCATCAGGTGTTTCGCGGCTCTAAGGCGGCCTGACGTTCCGTTTGTTCGAATAGGCTTTGCTGACTTTGAGCAGGTGTTTCAGTAGCTCTTAAAGTAGATTGACGCCTGCCTGTTCAAGACGCCTTTGCTGACTTTGATCAGGTGTTTCAGTAGCTCTTAGTAGCTTGACGCTCTGCCTGTTCAAGACGCCTTGCTGACTTTGAGCAGGTGTTTCAGTAGCTCTTAAAGTAGCTTGACGCTCTGCCTGTTCAAGACGCCTTCACTGACTTTGAGAAGGTGTTTCGGAAGCTCTTAAAGCAGCCTGACGCTCTGTCTGTTCAAGACGCCTTTGCTGACGTTGAGAAGGTGTCTCAGATGCTCTAAAGCAGCCTGACGCTCTGCTTGTTCTGCCTTCTCAGTTCAGCATCTTCTAAAGATTCTAGCGATCGAGCTAATCTTTTCGCTTGTCTTTGAGAAGATACTCTTGAAAGGCTGGACTTACGTTTGCGAGGCATTATGAAGTAAGAAAACCTATTTATAAAAACGTTAAAATACCTAAAAGGAATTAAATTTCCTTTTAAATATTTTTTAAAGCAAATCCAAAATATCTAAATGGAATAAATATTCCTTTTAAATATTTTTAAAATCAAAACAACAAAACCAATTCAAGACACAACATAAATCCAAAATAATAGCCAAAAAAATCGAGTCAACTTAAACCAAATCACAAAACAAATCGCAGAAAACCGAAATCGAAAGCAGTAGTCAATATAAATATAACCCACGAAAAGAAGTAAGTGTATAGGTACCGTATACACTATCTATACTATTAATATTCCTTTGAAATATTGTTAAACAACCTAAAAACGAAAACCAATTCACGATTCTAAATAAAAAATCCAAAATCAAAGTCAGAGTCTAAATATGTATAAAGGAATACCAACCAAATCAACAAAACCGATCCAAGAAAATACACAAATCCGAAAATGAAAGCCAATATAAATCCATTCAACCTTAACCAAATCACAAAGCAAATAACAAACAACCGAAATCGAAAGCAGGTAGTCGAATAAGCTACGAAATAGAAACAATTTAAGCGTATAGGTACCGTACGTGCACTATAAGTTGACGCGCGGCTCAACGGCGGAGTTAAGTACATGTCAGGAAACATTTCGTTACCGCGTTTAAAAATCTAGTAACGACATCTAGCGGAATCAATTTAAACTATGTATACGTTAGTTAATAAGAACTCTCAAAAATATTTTTCTTATAATTTTGCACAATTTTTCTTATTGTAATACCGATTCATTCATAACCACATATAAGAACTGTATTCATTTCCGTTCAATAAATATTACTAAGGCTTATTAATAAGGCTTACTAAGAACTGTTTCTACCATTGTTAAGTAATAGTTAAGGGTGAAAGCGTGACAGGTGGTGATAGTATTTGATCCATACTTATAATCACGCCTGTAACCCTTGCGGGTAGGCAGAGCATCAACGGATTACTTAATATCGTCTGCGAGGTTATCGCCTATTCTGTGAATTACGATGCACCAAAACGTTTGAAGAAAATCAGCTGGTGAATTTTATGTTTTTATCGCTCTTCCCGGTCCTGCGTGGAAAAATACAGATCCATACATATTTTATCTTAATTTTGGTAAAAGACATAATAATCCAGATATTCTGACCTTCTGTGTTCGTCCATCGTACCGTCGTCCTCTTGTAGAATCACGGTGGCGCCACCTAGCTGAATTTAATTTTGCAACATATTCGATTTTCCCACGGAATGATATGTTTTACCGCTGAAAAAAGTAGCCTATGTCACTCACAGCCACCGAACTATCCCCATACAAATAATCATGCCATGCCGACGCTCTGTTGCGACGTGAAAGAAGGACAAACTTGTGCAACATATTCGATTTTCCCACGGAATGAGATGTTTTCCGCGAAAAAGTAGCCTATGTCACTCTACAGCCACCGAAATATCCCCATACAAAAACCATGCCATGCCGACGCTCTGTTGTGACGTGAAAGAAGGACAAACAAACAAACACACTTTCGCATTTATAATATTAATGCCGGGGATGCTGCAGTGTATCTTCCACATCATCCAGTAGTCAAATCTCCTGGAGCAAATAATGTTTCTCTTAATGACGAACTACTTGTTGGACCTCAACTTCAGGAAGATATGACATCATTAATGATGCGGTGGCGGTTTAGGAAAATATATTTTGTAGCTGATATAGAGAAAATGTATCGCCAAATCTTAGTAAAAAGAGAGGACGGAGATTACCAGCGTATATAGTGGTGTAATAATCACATAGACTCTATCAAATACTACCGCTTATTGAGGGTTACATTTGGCACAGCTTCGGCACCACCTTGCCGTGAAAATCCTCCAACAAGTAGCTGACGACGAAGGCAAGGATTACCCTGCTGCTAAAATAATAAAAGAAGATACTCAGTTGCTGCTTAAATAATAAAAGAAGATTTTTTATGGATGATTTAATGTCTGGTCAAGATAATATCACAAATGCGAAAAGAACTGCAAAAGAAAAAAGTACTGAAACGTTGGGAATATAAAATAAGTTAATATATGCGATAAAATCCGTAAAACTAGTTTTATTTAAACTGCAAAAAGAAGTTTACATTTTACAAAAGGGTGGTTTTAAATTACAAAATGGGCATCTAATAGTTTGGATTTTGAAGGAATTGAACCCAACGAACGAAGCTCTCGTCAATATTGATTTAGATGTACACGGAGCGGTAAGAGCACTTGGTTTATCCTAGAACATAGAAAAAGACATACTGAGTACAATGTTAATTTACCAACGCCCTCTGAAATCATTACTAAAAGAATCATACTTGCAGAAATCCAACGGTTGTTTGGTTCACTCGGATGGTTAACTCAACACCTCCCTGCGAAAATAATAATGCAGAAAATCTAACGAAAGTCTCCTGGATGATGCCGTTGAACCTGAAATAAAAAGAATGGTTAGACATAAATGGCTTAAATCAACTAAATGAGATTAAATTACCTAGATGGCTTGGTACTACAAAGAAAATATAAAAAATGTCACAATACATGGTTTTGCAATGCATCAACAAGAGCGTATGGAGCAGTTACTTATTTAAGAGTTAAACATACAAACGATACTATCACCACTTACCTTATTGCTGCAAAAATCGTGTAGCACCGGTAAAGCCACTTTCTCTTCCACGAATAGGGTTGTGTGGTGCGCTACTGTTGTCAAAGTTACTAAAACAAATAAGTGAAGCTACTCGCATACCTCTTGCACAGATTTATGCCTGACTGACTCAACAATCGTTTTATCATGGCTGCAAAGTGACCCATCTAGATGGCAAACTTTTGTAAGAAATCGTGCCGTCACTCGTGCCGTACCCCGTGACCATGGGTGCTGTAAAGCACCGAAACGTCGGAATTAAAAAGTTAAAATTAAACGCGATATTATCCGTAAAATTAGTTTCATTCACGAAAATAACTTATTATACTGATTGTACGCGATGCTCATAAAAACCCTATATGGAGGTGTTCAACTAACCATGAACTATGTATGGTCTCGCTCTGGATAGTAAGAGTCACTGATAAAATCCACCATTCATAAGTGTCTTATTTGTGCCAAACAACGAGCTAATACTAGAACCGAAATTATTGGTGACTTACCAGAAGTAAGAGTTACACCGTCACGGCCATTCTTACATGTGTGAGTCCATTTTGCTAGTCCGGTGTAAATTCTACGACAAGATGTCGAGGAATCAAAACTGATAAGGCATATATCTGCATCTTCATCTGTATGGCTACAAAGGCAATTCACTTGGAGCTGGTTGGAGATATGAGTACCAACGCATTTTAGGGGCCTTCAAAGATTTGTAGCATGAAGAGGTAAATGTAGTCATATCTTTAGTGACCAGTGGTCAAATTTTATAGGAGTTAACAGGGAGTTAAAGGATTTGTGGCAACAGAAACTTTATCTGATATACTCGCAGATGGCACACAATGGCACTTTAATCTACCATACAGTCCAAATTTTGGTGGCCTTTGGGAGGCAAGTGAAGTCCATTAAATAGAACCTAAAGAGGATTTTAAAAGCCACCTTACATTTGAAGAGATGTTCACCACTCTGTGTCACATACAAGCCTGTTTGAACTCTAGACCTTTGTGTCCAATAGATACAACAGACATTGACTCTTTGGAGATACTCACCCAGGACATTTTTTAATTGGTGGGACTCCAATTAACATTCCAGAACCAGCCATAAGGCAAATTCAAGTAAATAGATTATCACATTGGCAGTGTACACAGAGATTATTACATGATTTTTGGCATAGATGGCAGAATGAATATTTGTCTAGGCTGCAACAAAGACCTAAATGGTTAAAATACACTAAAGAGTTTAAAATCGGTGACATTGTACTTATTATGAATAAAATCTTCCCCTGGAAGTGGTCTTGGGGCGTATAGTACAAAAGCATCCTGGACCAAATAATATATGTCGTTTATAGTTTAAAATTTAGGATAAAATTGTTGAAAGATATGTTACTAAGTTATGTTTGCTTCCAATTAATGGTTATAATTAATATTTGTTACAAAGGTTTTAGTATTTAAGATAATTATATATGATTATATATAGATATTTTAACGTTTAAAACAAACTATTGTGTTAGTTTATCTGCTTATATCTCATGAGTAAAATCAATTCATCATATGATATGAAAATTACCGAATTGTATAATTGTTTAATTTATTTTACGTTGTTTATACTTTCATTTGTAATTTAATATCCTTGTTATTTTCTTAGTTGATGAATAATGTTTGTTAAATAAAACCGAGTGCAGTGGGCGGTATGTTGTGTTTATAATTATGCATACATACATTTTCTATGCGCCGTGTAAAATATGACTGTGATGAATCAGTTTACAATAAACACTTCTCAGAGCAAGACGTTATTTTATTTACAAATCTATAGTCAGTGCAAAGTGAACTCTAAATACAGTAACACTGATGCCATCACTTTTGCCACCGACTTTTGCGATTTGGCTTTCTTCGGTGGCGGAGAATCGCTATGTATCCAATGTTCGACTGTTATTTTGTCTCAGGGGTATAGTGGTGAATTTAAATTTCATCAATGGTTATAATTCTTCTTAAAAGTTGCTAGTATTTGATCGAAACAACGCCAGATTCTCCCTTGAGATTTCAACCCAGTTGAGTTTTTGTTCGGCGGGCAACAAACGCGGCACACATCTTGCTGACACCTTTTTCATTCCTATTTCGTCGGTTAAAATATGAAACACTCGCTCAGTTGAAATCCCTATAGTATCATTTATTTCACGCACTTTCAATTTTTGGTCTTTTAAAACCATTTTATGGGTTTCGTCGATGATTTCTGACGTGATGGCCGTCGACGGCCTTCTGCCCTCGGGTCATCTTCGACGCTTTCTCTGCCTTGTTTGAACAAAGCTGCGCAATTTTTTACTATGCAATACAAAGGCGCAGATCCACCTAATGTGTTATTCATGTCTTATTTACTTGGCTTGGCGTCATTTTTTGACGAAATATTTAATCACGGTTCTTATTTCACTTTTTCCATTTTCATTTTCATTTCCATTTTGAAAATATTTACGCAAGCTATCACAATGGCGCTTAACATACGATTAAATAGAAAATCAAGCTATCGAATGAGTATAATTTTTTTACATACTATCCTCAAATCTCGGTTAGGCTGAGAACTTTCCAAACCGCCCTCGTAATTTAAACGTCAACCAAGTGCGCTAAAACCACTTGTTACATACTTTTCTTCAGCATGGCTTTGGCTTGGTTTTTGGATCACTTAAAATGTACGCAGCACTCAGTGTTATTTTTATGTTCTGAGTTACAGCTAATCAAAAGTTTACTACTGTGCAGAGGCCTCCTATGATTGCCTCATAGGTCGAATATTTTCTATAGTTGTCGCGCTTAGAGTCGTTTGGCATTCGCATTTTATGTTTTTCATTTGAAATCAAGAGGATGCTGCTGCCCTCTCATGGTGCTGCTATCCTCTGTCGCCTCTTACGATACCCACGGTATGAAGGGGTTGTGGATGCTTCAACATCGCCACTACACGCCAGATAATAGAAAATATAATAAAATATAATATTTTATTATTTGATAGGATAAAGTTCGATAATACAAATTATTTGATACATTATGCATGTGTAAGTATATTATGAATCTGTACACTTATTTGACTTCCATCTTTTATTGAGAAGGCTTGTGATTTGTAAAATGGATTATGTAGAATTAATGCAATAAAAATCATCGCTTTTATATAAATCCTTCTTTCAAGAGAAATCATTGCTTAAAAGAGGTTTATTAGCTACGCGCGATAAAATCTGCATTACGCGAGACATTGTTGAAGTTTATCTTTATTACAAAAGCTTTTATAGCGAATTTAATAAAAAATATTATCGAATATATTTTTATTCCTCACTCGTATAGCGAGAAGCTGGTTAAGGAGACATGTACAAATGTTTGTCCACAACTGGACATACACCTAGTCCTTAACAAGAAAGCGCTGGATGTCACATTTCCTGGAAGAGTTGCCCATTTCAAATGTTCCTTTTAGGGTTCCGTAGTTAAACATCGAGAAACCCTTATAGTTTCGCCATGTCAGTCCGTCCGTCCGTCTGTCCGCGGTTTTACTCAGAGAACCTAGGTGCTACAAATCTGTAATTTGGCATAGTTATAGGTATTAATAACACCTAGAAAATTAGTGAAATAAAATTTTAAAAATCATTTTTATTTTGGGTACTTCAATACGGATGATTATTTTTACCCGTCTATACCATCGTTTGGGGTATCCTTGGATAGGTCTTTTAATATCACTGAGGTGCGGAAAACATATTTTCGATTTAGGGTCCGTTTGCGAAATATTTAGCTTTAAAGTGGTATTTTCATTAGAGTCATGTGTCCCCCTTCTACCAACTAAACCGCTGTTTTGGAAATGTACAAAGTATACACTATAGTAGTGAAGTTCATCAAAGAAGTATCACAGCTAAGTAGAATTAAGAAGTTAACGAGTAATAGTCGACCAACTTATAAATGCACTTCGTTTTCGTTACAACTCCATAGAAAATGACCTAAAACTAGCTGCATTATAACTGCTAAAAATATATGCATTACTACTATAGCTTTACTTTTCGTTTGCGGGATAGGCAGGAGGATCTTTCTTCTTACTACTTTCACTTATTTTTAGTTGGTACTTATTGTAGGCCTCATTCAAAGTATTCATACAATCATATAGCCTCATACAGTTTCATACATAACACTCTTGGTTTACGCGGGCGACCTCAAGATAATTTAGGGCAGTGGTGGTTTACGTGAAGGTTCGTTACGGTCATATTTGTAAATCTTAAGGTTGCACTGCCGGGAATAAACTAGTCAATTATGATCATCTTTGTATCTTGTCATGTGAATGATTCGATGTAAATTGTATTATTCTCATAATCGAAAAGTTTTTAATCTTTTTGAATACCACTCCTATAAGTCTAATTTGAAATAAGTCCTTCAATTACCATCTTCCTATTTGCCCATTTTAGTCGCTATAGCGGTCAAACCGCGAACTCACTTATTATGTTCATTATCAAGAAAACCCACGTATTGCGACGGACAACTACGAGACCCTACCTCTATATTGTGCTTGGCCCGACACGCACTTGGCTAGTTTTGCTTTTTAATATGTCGAGTGTATGTAATGCTTAAGGACGAATTTGAGGTATTTTTTAATCTTAGCGATTCAGTAATTTTAGCAGGCGATTTAAATAGTAAACACAGAGTCTGGCATAACGTTCGTAACAACGCTCGAGGGAGAGACTTACTAGCCTCAGCAATTCTATCAATTTCGATATAATAGCTCGTCCTGAGATTACTAGATATTCATTGAATGTTTCTCATAGCTCGTCTAGAATTGACTTGGCTCTCTTCAGGAACGTAACCTTACCGTTGCGCTCTATAGAAGTGATGCATGAGTTAAGACCATCGCCTGGTCCTCATAACATTGGGACAGCCCAGCAGCGAGGTTCCTCTACCCAAAACTGTGAAGGACTGATATAGGTTCGAGGCTAACCTCGAAACTATGAACTCAGAACACTTAGATCAGGTGCCAGACGCTACTGACACCAAGAGCGGCGGTAAGCCATCTCCTTCTCATCTCTCATATTAAGGTGGTCGCCGGAGAGTCCTAGAGGCAAGTCAGGTGACGATCGATCGTCGTTTTGAACTCCCCGGAGATGTCAGACAGCTACAGAGAGAAAACGCTGCAGTCAGGGCCTATGACCGTTATAGAACTGTCAATAATAGGTCCAATTTGCGCCACCTCTGTAGAGAGGTCAAGTAGCGCATGGCCCAGCTGACGGATACACGATGGGACAGACTGATGGAAGACATCACGCCTTCACACACCGCCTCTGGCGGTTGGCGAGAGCTCTGAAGTCGGAGAACGTCGCTTCGATGCCCACACTAGTTTGACCTGATGGTCAGTTCGCGTTCGATGACTCGGAAAACGCCGAAATCATGGCAGGCAGCATCGAGAGCCAATGCTCTCTCAGCACTCTGCAAGTCGACCCTGTCCACCTGAAAAAGGTGTACGAGGAAGCGGCTAACTTTTCCGTCATGTAACTAACGGAAGATCCACCCCTCCCCGTTTCCTTTGATGAGGTTAAGACCATCATCAAAAACCAAGCCTCGAAAGCGCCAGGCGCAGACGGTATCAATAATAAGGTGTTCAAAGCCTTACCTCCTAAGTTGATATGCCTCTAGTGGCCATTTTCAATGCACTTCTATTCACGTGCACTTTCCCAGATATGTGGAAAGAAGTGGATGTCAACGGTATTCCCAAACCAAACAAACAAAGAGATAGGATCTAGCTATAGACCCATCAGTCTCCTCAGTGCCATGGGGAAAATCTATGAGCGCATTCTCCTTAGCCGTCTGAGGATGTTGTGCTAAATAAAAGTTTGATTCCAAACCAAATTCCAAATTCCCCGTACACGAGGTTCAGAACCCGTGATACGGGGCGTTTTTAGTTTTGCGACCAGTCTCCCACATTGCGATAGTGGTTCAAGCCGAGGTTCGTACCTCCTTCTGAAGGGCCCTGAATCACATTGAGCCCCCCTACCCCTATCAAGAGGAGCCTCACTCCGAAAGCAGGGCCGGGCGTCTCGGCACTGCAGACGGCGAATCGTTGCACTCAATAGTTCGTAGGTTCTCACTTACGAACCTATTTCGATGAACTTTAAAGGCTGCAGGGTCAACAGCACACAATATCAGAAAAAAACAAGGCAAAAGAGTTTATTTTATATTTTGTATAATACATATTGTAAGAAACTATTCCACTTCTGATGTTAGAAATTATTCTCAAAAGTATTTAAATAAAAGAACACTACTCGGTAACAAACCCTGCTTACTATCAGGACCCCAATTACATGATAACACCAAAGTATGCAAACCAACAGCATCACTACCCATCTCAATGTAACACAGGGCAGCCTCTCAGCAACACGACCTTCCTTGCCTACACTAGTAGAATACCCCAACGGGCATAGTAACGACAGTGGGACTCTTAGAATTACAGACTGATGCCTCTTAGTCGCCTGTGCGATACTTTATACTGCTAAAACAAGTGGGGCATTACCATTCTACCTTTATTTGTTCGTATTTCCTTTTATTTTTTTCCCTCATTCCCAACACGGCCTCTTCTTACAGGATTCCGTCCTCGGCTCCATTTAGCTTTAAATAGTAGTCTCCATCAACGGCATAGAGGTGCAGGCACCTCGTAGGTCACAGGTGACGCGCTTGGCAGTGGCTCTACGTTAGCACAACGTATCGTCTGAGTAAGTTATTAGGCATTACGTTACTACACAAGTATAAAATCAAAATTTTGTTAAAGTCAATCATTAATAAATATGCATTATTAAGAATAACTCATAAACTACTCTTGATCAAATTTATACGAGACCACATGATAAGCACCAGCTTTAAACAAAAATAGAACCATCAAAATCGGTCACCTAGAAAAAGTTCTGAGGTAACACACATAAAAACACAGTCGAATTGAGAACCCTTCCTTTTTGAAGTCGGTTAAAATAACTCATTAAGTCATAAGCACTGCGTTCGCATAACTTAACAAAATAACTGACGAACTTAAAAATAATAACTCATTAATTCATAGGCACGACGTTAGCATAACATAATAAAATAAGAACCGATTAAGTCATAGGCACTACGTTAGAATAACTTAACATCTACTTAAGTCATAGGCAACGTAACCATAACTTAATCTAGACGCGACAGAGGCACGACGTTAGCTTGTCCGCCTTCTACTTTTGAGAAAGAGGCACAACGTTAGCGTATCTCAATATTACTATTTTAGAAAGGAAGCACTACTTTAGCTATTTCTTACACATGTGTAACTACTCACCTTCAAAGTAAGCATGGGCAAGCACACACCTCATGTGGAGGCTAAAGTAACGTTACTGGTTTAATGTAACTTTCCTGTCTCGGCCCTTTCTGAACATGAAACGATAAACTCTTGTTTTCAAATCTTTACCAATTGTTATTCAACAGCACACAATGAGTGAGCTCTTGAATACATTTCATCATCATCATCATTACAGCCATTTACAAGTCCACTGCTGAACATAGGCCTCCCCAAGGAATGCCACTAAGCACGGACGGAGCCACCTGCATCCATCGACTTCCTGCATGTCTTACCACGTCGTCACTTCATCTATTGGGACGCCCACACTTCATCCGCCGGTAAAGGCCGCCACTCTAGAACCTTTTTCCCCATCGGTTGTCGGTTCTTCGAGCTACATGGCCGGCCATTGCCACTTTAGCTACTAATCCGTTGGGCTATGTCAGTCACTCTGGTTCTACTGCGGATATCCTCTTTCTAAGTCTATCACGCAGAGAAACTCAGGTATAGCCCTCTCCATAGCTCGCTGAGCGACCTTGAGCTTCCTCATCCGGCCAGCAGTGAAGGACCACGTCTCAGTTCCATAGGTCATCACTGGCAACACGCACTGGTTGTATAGTTTCGTTTTCAAGTTTTGGGGTATACCTGACGAGAAGATGTGCCGTAATTTCCCGAACGCTGCCCAGCGGAGTTGAATCCGTCGATTGACCTCTCGGTCGAAATTAGACTTACCTAATCAGACTATTTGTCCCAGGTAAACATACTCGTCAACAACTTCGAGCTTAGTGCGCCCAACAACCACTGGCATAGGTGTGACATGGACGTTATACATGATCTTGGTTTTGTCCATGTTCATCTTAAGACCTATCCGTTGCGAGGCACCTTTGAGGTCATTGAGCATAGTGCTTAGGTCCTCCAGCGATTCTGCCATAAGGACTATATCGTCGGCAAACTACAGACTAAACTTTTACAGAATTGAAAAATCGTCCAAATTAGATTTTAGTATACAACGCTTCCCACTAGAGTTTAACGCACGTCTTAGATAACACAATTTTTCTGAGAAAACTGCGCACACAAGGTCGTAATACACACTGAAGAAACAAGCCCTCAGCTAAACGCGCTATAGCGAGTGGTTCCGCTGCGTTCGCGCCAGCGACCTGTCTCACTGCACTCGCACAGCAGCGAGCTGTCGCGCCGCACCAACGCCAGCAAGCCGCAGCGCCGTACCAGCGCCAGCGAGCTGTCCAGACTTCAACATTGTAGGCATAGGCACCAGTTTGCATACCTCACAGTGGCTGTTGACATAGGCACAAAGACAGCGTTAACTAGTATCTGAAATATTTTTCATATTGGATTTTATTCAAGGAAATTTAAATTTACAATTTGAAGTACACAACAGTAAAAGCAAAAGACATGGAAACAACTACGTCAGATGCACAAGCGTGCGCTTAAGTAAATCCAACACAGGTCTCGCAAAATAGGTATCCAAAGTTATTTAGGATTGAAATAGATGTAAAACGTTTCAGGTTGAAACAAATAAATAATCTGCTTTGCAATATTAAAAATTAAAAGAAATGAAGATAAATGTATTGCGAACCATATAATTCGGGGCTTCCAAAGTTCACCACACATTCTCTTAAGAAACTGCAACTGTGTGACATGGCACTCACAAACCATTGCACACTTTGCAAAAACAGTAAATATGAGGAGGATTGATCCCACTACATATTCCAAAGAGAAGGAGGCAACTGTGCAAAATCTACGCATTGCAAAAGGCAACTGCATGCAGAGGCGTAGCCTCTACACACATTGCAAGTATAAAAAGCAATTGTATGAAAATATCACATTGCCAAAATAAAAGGCAACTGTGTAAAATATCACACATTACAAACGACATCACACAAATTGCGATCGCCATTCGTCTCGGTCGGATAGATATCCGCGTGACATGGCTCACCACTCGCAACGAAAGCTGAGCAAGCGTCAGACGTCCATTTACCGCGTTAAAGCACCATGTGCTGGGCGGCCGCTTGAGCCGTCCTGTCATTAGGTCCACTGTGAACAGGCTGGGCAGATAGCCTCAATCTTACCAGGGCTTGGCCTGGTAAGATTGAGGCTACATCACAGCCACCTGACCATGTCAAATAAGCCGTCGAATATTTGGAGTAAACTGTAACCCTTATCAACACATTAGAATACAAAAATTCTACTTATTTTTTTTTTTCATAGCACTTAAAGTTAACCTTTATTTTGGTACATCGCTTAAACATTTTGAACTTTAAAATGTAATCAAGTCAACAACAATAAAACTCGAAAAAGTTAAGTTTTCACTGAATGCAAAACTATAACTCATCCAGGTGTCTTAAATATTTCTTTCAGCATTTGTTAACATATTTGTACGTGAAGAAACAATGAAAGTACTCGCGGGTACTTTATTATAAATCGAACAAAAGACTTAACTTTTTGCTTAAAACATTTCACTTTATACTTTAATGGTATGTTAATGTCGTAAATAGGACAACAAACTTCATTAAGACATGTAAATATAAAACAAAGGCGATAATATGATACGAGAGTCGGATCGTAGTTTTCACAAACGTGATAACCCTCACACTATTCAAAGATTATATGTGGTAGGTAACAGGGATCTTTATCCACTTCTGATGTAAGAAACTATTCCACTTCTGATGTTAGAAATTATTATCAAAAGTATTTAAATAAAGGAACACTACTGGTAACAAACCCTGCTTACTATTAGGACCCCAATTACATGATAACACCAAAGTATGCAAACTAACAGCATCACTACCCATCTCAATGTAACACAGGGTAACCTCTCAGCAACACAACCTTCCTTGCCTACACTAGTAGGATACCCCAATGGGCACAATAACGACAGTGGGACTTTAGAATTACAGACTGATGCCTCTTAGTTGCCTGTGCGATACTTTATACTGCTAAAACCAGTGGGAGATTACCATTCTACCTTCATTTGTACGTATTTCCTTTTATTTGTTACCCTCATTCCCAACAATATTGTTTTATATATTGGTATGTAGTTGAAAGTGAAGTACAGCTTGCTTAATTATCAAACCTAAAATTTAATGAATTACGGTCGAATTTCGACCACTTGGACCACTAGTATTAATAATAAATCACTTATTAATAGTTTAATACGACCACACCTGCTTTTTCTGTCTTTCGTGCCATTTTTATTTTTCTCTATTTTTTTAATCGTTAACGTCATAAGTTGTAAGTTTATACGGCACAATGTGATTTTAGACAAATAAACTAATCCTAGAATAATACATACTAATATTGATTAATAATGATATTTTAATAAATTGTAATTAGAATAATAATTATAAATTATTTAACAGAAAGAATGATATTATTTTTGTAAATAAATGCATTTCTAACACAGCATTATTTTATTCCAGTATTCCTACCTAACAGACAGTTACAAGACACTACGAATATCAAATTATTTGCAATGGAAAATAACATGAATATAGCTTTCTGAGGAATGCTATTTTCAATTTCACACTTGAAGACTAGAATGAATATAACCTTATATGATGATAACAGACGCTAGTGAATTTAAATAAATGAAAATTTTATAGGAATTCATACAACGATGATTTTATACGTGGTAGCCTGCACCTACATTATATGTATAATGAATATAAAATACAAATGGGTCGGCTTAACGGGAAACGGATCACTCTCTCACATAATACCAGCAAAAAGCAGTTTCATGCTGCTGTGTTTCGTATGGTGGGTGAAGAGAACCGGATACCTTTTACTAGAACGAGGCACACCATCTTAGTCCTCAGGTGCCAATGCATTTCCATTAAGAATCAAAATGCATGATTCTTAATGGAGAATAGATGGTGATATCTATGAGCCACAGCATCCACTTACAGTCTGTATGCTCGTTTGTCACCCTTATTCTTTAAAAAAAAAATCTATGAGCCACAACATCCACTTACCATATGTGTGCTGGTTCGTCACCCTTATTTTATAAATAAAACCCATTTATTTAGTCTCATGATGAGTATCGCCATTCATTGGAAGTCATAGATCAAAATCTTAAGACTTCCAATGAATGGCGGTATACCATCTCGTTAACAATGGTCTAAAATGTGGTAACGGGATTTTCCCGTGGTGTCAAAGGTGTGAGACGTCTAGTACTGCGTTCGTCAATCCGCCTGCCCAGCGTGACCATTAAGGCATTTTCTTTAGTCAACGGAGAGGCCCATGTCCAGCAGTGGACTTCTACGAGATGATGAAGAAGAAGAATCTGTACTTACTCCTGTGGGACTAAATAAGGTCAGAGCAATTTTACTTAAATGTAATTATAATGGTAGATATT